>JBBPBX010044758.1:8535-27319 GCA_038048925.1 Garcialebias charrua
CTATTCACAATTTTACATTGAAGACTTAAAAAAAATTATTAAAAGGAAATAAAATAAAAATATTTCGAAATATATGCCTATATGTTTTTAGTTGTGTAGGATAAATATTTTATGAGTAATGATGAGTTATATTGTTTGTTTCAAAAAAAGTTTTCTGATTGGTGACATATTTCCTGTCCTGGGGGCGCATGAATCTTAAGGCCCCAGATGAGCTCAGCATAAGGCAGTACGCCGCACTATGCCGTACGTACGCAGAGGCACAAGCGTAGCCCCGCAGGGCAAGAACGCGCAAAGCTCAAATTTTACGACCGCGTACACGATGCGCGTTGTCTCACAATAAACTGCCCGGCGCCGGACTGTTTTGTATGTGACACAAATGTATTAAATTCCTCTTCTTCATCGCTGATCTGGACTTTTCTTTTGTTTTTTTGCCAAAAGTCAAGTAATCACTTCATCCTCCGTTAACTCCATGACTGAAATGAATGAATTTGTCACGAGCGAATAATAACTCATGTCCTACCTGGCTGCACAACGTTCTAAATATTTCCTGGTGGGCTATGGCCTGCAGGACCAGGGCTCCCTGTTTTTATTTTTTAGAACTTTTTATTAACATATAAAGTTTAGAAACACCGCAGCGGCTGAGCTCATGCCTTTTTTTTTGTCTCCCACTCGACCTGTCAATCAATTCAGTAGGCGTGTCAGCAAATTACCAATCAGCGACCCCAGTTTGTCATGTAGGTACACGCTTTGCGCGCAGCTGCTCAAATTACAACAATAATTTTGAGCAAAAACGCGAGCATTTAACGCGAGAACGAAAGCAGAGCTGTGCCAGTGAACGCGTGCGCACAGAATACGCGCGTAGAGCGGAGTACAGGCCGTACGCTGAGCTCTGCTGGAGCCTTTATCCATAGACCCTCATTAATAATGGCGCATGCATAGTTAATCCACGATGTTACAAAACAATGGGAAGATGCTGGGCGCAGATTTCATTGCCCTGGACACGTCCAACTTGAGCTCTACCTACCGATCATGTACTTTTGGTCTTTTTTTTTTGTCTGGGAAATGAGCCGTGCAGTGACAAGCATGGCTCAGGTAGGTTTTAAATCATTGAAAGCCCTTTATCTAATGTCTATTTGCATTTCTGACTGATATGCCTCTCAACTTTTAGATGGCTCCGTTTCTGAAAAAAGCCTTTAGCTGACTGTTTATTCTAAAAGTAGCAACTGGTGAGTTTATTTTTGGAGCTAGCATGCTAATGCTAGCCTTTATCTAATGCTTATATTATTATATTACCATTCCTGACTGATATGCCTCTCAACTTTTAGATGGCTCTATTTGTAAAAAAAAAAGCCTTCAGCTAACAGCAAGTGGGAACTGGTGAGTTTGTTTTTTCCTTTGTTTGTTTGTGGAGTTAGGATGCCAGCGCTAGCCTCCAGGTTTTATTGTATTGGACTCTGATGGCTACATTTATTTCAATTTGCTTATAAAAAAATTATCAAACATTAATAATTTTATATATTAAATGTATGTAATATTTGTGTTTTTAATGGAATTGAAATGAATAAATAAATAATAAATGAAACAAATAAATAAATATACTAAAGGTCACTGGTGGTGTTTTACTATTTCTTAACACTGTATTGATCTGGAGAATGAAAACAGCCTCTTGCAAGTAGAAATGCAGAAATGTTTTAATCTAACTTTTTTTCCTTTTTCTTCTTCTTCTTCTTCAAGTTTTTCATACTTATGAACAAGCATCCAGGACCATGTTGGTGCCATCAACTTCACTACGCAGCCTACTTGCTGTTGGGACAGAGGAGGAGCACCATCCACAAGTTCTTCATTGTTCTGGACAAGCAGGTACCATGCAAGTCAACCAGCTCACTTGGAGCTTTTGATGAACTTTTAAGGCTCACTTTGTATTTGGAACTGTTTATAATCAAATGCTCCACAACATGAACGTCTTCATGCAAACAGCCATCTACAACATAGATGTTGGCAATGTGGGAATTTATTTACACAATTATTTATTTACTCAATTGGTGTCCATCACATTTATTCAAACATATTTGTGTTTATCTTGCACCTTCATGTACAGTATTTCACTTCTGAATGTCATTATTGCAAAATGTTAACTCCAAAAGATTGGTGGTTGCAGATAATTATTGGTTCAAAGGACAATATCTGTTGACACTTGACACCCATCTTTTAATCTCTGCATATCAAACACAAAAAAATGCCTACATTACTTTCAACTGGGGCTACAGAATTGTATATGTAACAACAGCAACATACCCCTAATTGGTCACTAGTACCGGTAATCTAAAGTTGTGATTTGAAAAGCTTTGGTGTAATTTGTGGCAACAAATGTTACTTGACCTTCTGGAAAATGGGTGTTTTAACTTGGTCACTGATTAATTTTATGATTGATACAGATAAGGATATTTGTCCTTTATTAAAAATGACACATGACAAGATAAAAATAAAAATAAAAAAATCCCTTGGATAAATGGTTAAAGATGTTCCAGTAAATTCATCACGTCTTAGAAAAATCTTTTTTTTAAACTGAAATTGCAAAGAAGCCTTTGTATTTAATTTTTGTATGAAACTTAATAAATTGATAAGACAAGGAAGATGATGTTTTTGTGTCCTACAAATATTTTTGCAGAGTTTTGGCTGTATAGCGGTAAGAAATATTAACAATGGGTTTATAATAAAACAGTATATACTGTAATTGAGTAAATTTTTGACACTGGCACTGTGTTTAGAGTTAAATACAATTAACAGTGGTGTTACATAGATCTTACACTTATTAAGAATAAATTGTAGGAGATCATTTAAAACAACACTTGAAAAGTAGCAGTGTCATATTTAAATAACACTGAGTGCTATTTATCTCATAGAGTAAAAGTATATTAACAATTGTGAGTGTTAATTCAAATTTACTCAATAACTAAATTTAACTCTAATCAGAGTAAAATCAACTCTAAAAATATAACACTGAGAGCAGTGTAACTTTAAAACTGTAAAAGGCGGGACCATATGGAACCAGGCTCAGTGTTAAAATTGACTCTTTTAGTGTTGTTCTGACACTGCCCATTTGACTGTGTAGCTCCTATTAACATTGAAACATTTAAGGTACACTTATATGGTGAAATGCTATATATGCTAAGGTGCATTAGGACCATTAAAATTAGGAACATTTAAGAGAACCAGTACTCAAAACAAAAAAAAAGAGCTTGATTCTATTTATATTATGAACTTGTATGACTATAATTTATACAGGTAGTCACCGACTTACGACGGCGTTACGTTCCTACGCGGCGTCGTAACTCAAATTCCGACGCAAGTCGGAACATACGTACATACTTTAAAAAAAAGTACAGTACTGTACAGTTACCAAGCACTTCGCCTATCCTTAACACAGTTTTTAAAGATGAAGGAGCAAGTTGAATCATCTCCCTCCTTCCTAGCAGGCTCCATTCACATAAAGGGAGCTAGCTGGCTAACTACAGTAGCTTGCTATATGGTGGCCTACCTCCGTCCGTTTGTTTACAACGTAAAACCACCGTCAGCTTGGTCCATCTGCCGTATTCCGTTGTAAAACTGCGGTCAACCTCTGTCCAGAGCATTTAATCTCTGCCTGTACTGTACTGGTTCTGCTGTGAAGCTCCGTTCAGAATGGGTCAAGCTACTGCTTCTGCCATCAAAACCGGAAGGAACTCGGAACTTGGTCTCATCAGGTGTTCTCATCCTGAGAATTTAATTGTTCTGTTGACCTTGTGTTTATCTGCATTTGATAAACACTATTTGAACTGGGATTTTTTTTTTCATTTTTGAGAAATAAACGCTTGAGACCAAGCTGAAAATTATTAAAATGTCAGATCAGAGGTTGACACCGAGCGTGATCGGAGAGAAGCTAGAGTTAGCGCGTTTCACGTGGGAACGATAGTGGCAGACAGAGAGAATTTTAAAACATGTGCGTGGTTAGATGCTTTTGGGGCTTTTCCAAGATGGCGGCGTAGTGAGTAGTCGGCTTCGTTGAGCTGCGCACCATATGCTTCGTAGTTGGGCAGAATACAATGCAAACAAGACTTAAAAGTGATTATCCGACCGTCGATAAGCCTTCGCTGACTTATTCCAGCACAATGCCGCCTAGAACCGTGAAGAAAAACAACAAGGCCGACGACGCAGAGTCTCAACTGGCTAACGCAGGTAGCGCGGCTAACACGGAGCTAGCTGCGGGGCTACCAGTTGCTAGCGGGACCGTCACACTCGACCCGGCTCTCCGACAAGTCATTGAAGAAATTACCGGGAATATTTCGGCAGTTATCTCCCAAAAAGTAGACATTCTGGCTGAACTGCTTAAGAACCAGGCCGCGGAGATAAAGGAGTTGGGCCGACGCACTACAGAAATGGAAGAGAGGATGGTAGCTCAGGAGGAAGGCCTAGACCAGGCTACAACTCGCATAAAAAAGCTGGAGAAAGAGACTGTTGTGATGGCACAATGACTTGAGGACACGGAAAACAGAGGCAGGAGAAAGAACATTCGGGTGCTTGGTTTGAAAGAAGGTATAGAGGCTGGCCCTGGAGTTTTAAAATTCTTTGAAAAATGGCTGCCTGAGTTTCTGCATATCGAGACTAAGAGCAGTCGGATCAAGTTGGAGGGGGCGCACCGCACACAGGCTTTAAAGCCTGGACCTTCACAGAGACCAAGACCTGTGCTGATCACGTTTCACAACTACTGGGACAAGCAGCAAGTACTTGAAGCCGCACGGCGTGCGGGTAGTGGAGACCAGCCCCTGATGTACCAGAACTCCAGGATAATGTTCTTCCAGGATTTCTCGGCAGACACCGTGCGCAGACGGAAGGAATTCGACGAGGTGAAGCGACGGATGAAGGAGGCAGACATCCAATACTCCCTTCTATACCCGGCCAGGCTGAGGATTGTGCGCGATGGAGAAGTAAAGATTTTTATTTCTCCAGATAAAGCCATGGAATTTATGGACAGTTTGGGCTGACTAGCCACCAGCTTAAAGTGAAACGCTCTGGACCGGACGGTGTCAGGGACCTGATATCTGAACGCTTCATAAATCACAACGACCGTGAGTAACTATGATTATGATATATTTTGATATAGCTCTGCTCAGCTATATATATATTTTTTATTATATGAACTTTAGTGGTGCGCAACAACGATGGAGAGATGATGGACTCTCTCTTTTGGGTTTGTTTACCTGTGTGTATTATCATCTGGGCGATGATGTACACTTGTTTGGTTAAAGAAAGATGGCCCCCTGTTCTCTTTTTAGGGGGGAAGCGTGCCTGGAAAGCCAATTTTTTGTTTTTCTTGTTGTTTTTACCTATTAGTTTTGGGTTTTTTTTTTTCTCTTCAGCTCAGCATATTTCAGTACCCATATGTAACTTTCTTTTTTTTTCTTTTTTTCTTTTTTGGATGGTATTACAGTATAACTTTAGACTATAAATGTTAAAAATATGCACATGGAACATTAAGGGAAGCCATTCACCAATTAAAAGAAAAAAGGTCCTCTTAGCTCTTAAGAAGGAAAATGTAGATATTGCCCTACTGCAGGAGACACATTTAAATGATTGTGAACATTTAAAATTGCAACAATGTGGCTTTGAACATGTTTTTTTTCCTCCTTTACTAGTAAAAGTAGAGGAGTTGCAATTCTAATATTAGCGGGTTTGAGATAGGTACGGACATACATAAGATTTACATAAGCTAAGTGCTTGGTGACTGTACAGTACTGTACATTTATCTATTTATTAAAAATATACAGTATATACAGTATTTTTATTTTTTATTGTTTTTTATTTATTAATAGATAAATGTACAGTACTGTACAGTCACCAAGCACTTAGCCTATCCTAACACAGTTTTTAAAGATGAAGGAATCAGTTGAATTGTCTCCCTCCTCCCTGCAGGCTCCATAGGGAGCTTGCTCCCTTTATGTGAAAGGGAGACAATTCAACTTATTCCTTCATCTTTAAAAACTGTGTTAGGATAGACTAAGTGCTTGGTGACTGTCCAGTACTGTACATGTATTCATTTATAAAAAAAAAAAAAAGTAAAAAAAAAAAAAAAAAAAATTTTTTTTTTTTTTTTTTTAATGAGATGCATGCTCGTAAGTCCGGGACCTCGTAAGTCAGAGCGCTCGTAAGTCGGGGACTACCTGTATTCCACTTGACTTTCTAACATGCCTTGCTCATTCCAAGACTGACATTTTTAGACGCATATGGAAGCCCTTCTTGGACCACTCTGAAGGACACGTGTCTACTATCTTAGCTCAAGCATTTATAGATGTTTAGAGCTGGACTTTCTAGTAATTGAAGTATGCATTTCCCTTATTATATTTTACAGCATTGCTGAGCTTTTTGTTTTGTATTATGTTGTTGTTGCTGTTTTTTTGTTGTTGTTGTTTTGTTTTGTTTGTATGTGTGTCTCTTTTTGTCTTTTTCTTTGTGAAAAAAATCTAATAAATATATCTATAAAAATAAAATAGAATAAAAACATGTGCGTGATTCGGCTCCCATGAGGTCCACCATCATAACGAAGCAGAGGACAGGTTTGATTGTGGAGATGGAGAGGTTGCTGGTGTTCTGGATTGAGGACATGGCTCAAAGGCGTGTGCCCGTGAGCTTGTCTGTGATCAGGGAGAAAGCGCGCATGATTTATCGTAGGCTCCAAGAACAAGCGAGGAGTGGGGAAGGTGCAGGGGGGGGGGGCAGCACAGAGTGATTCTGACGAAGGCACATCTGCACAGAGCGATTCAGGAGAAGGCACGTCAGGCAGCACGTCAGGGGGGTGATGGGGGAGAGGGGGGCAGTGGACCAGAGCAGTTCAAACGCCTCAAAAGGTTGGTTTCAGCGCTTTAAAGAGAGAGCCAACTTCCACAACCTGAAGATACAGGGTGAGCATTTAATTTCTCATTTTTTATTTTTTAATAGGTAGTCCCAGACTTACGATTATTTATTTATTTATTTTTTCCTTTTATTACAGTGTTACAACAGCTTAACCGTGTCATGTTTGTGTGCATTTAAACAGGTGAGGCCGCCAGTGCTGACCACGAAGCAGCTGAGGCCTTCCCTGACACATTGGCTGACGGCAGGTACACTGCTCAGCAGGTGTTTAATGTCGATGAGACAGGGCTGTTCTGGAAGCGTTTGCCCGACCGTACCTACATTAGTAGAGACGAACGAACAACACTAGGTCACAAGGTCGGCAAGGAGCGTTTGACCTTACTGTTCGGGGGGAATGCTTCTGGGGATTGTAAACTGAAGCCTTTGTTAGTCTATCAATTTGAGAACCCCTGAGCCTTCAAAAACATTAATAAAAAACAGTTGCCAGTCTATTGGACCGCAAATCGGAAGGCCTGGGTGACACTGGCTGTGTTCTCAAATTGGTTCATCAAACACTTTGTGCCAGATGTCTAACGATTTTACAATGCCAAAAGCATTCCTTTTAAAGTCCTGCTGGTGTTGGACAACGCTCCAAGGCACCCTCCTGATCTCACATGTGAAGGTGGTGTACCTGCCTCCGAACACCACGTCTCTGATCCAGCCAATGGACCAGGGGGTCATCAGTACGTTCAAGGAATACTACCTCCAGAGGGTCATCCGTGATGCTTTGGAGGCAACCGAGAAGTCTCCAGAAGTCTCCCTGAAAGACTTCTGGAGACAGTACAACATCTACGATGCTGTGCAGAACATTGGTCACTCCTGGGAACGGGTGACACAGAACAACTGGAGCGGCGTGTGGAAGAAGCTGTGTCCACAGCTTGTTCAGGAGTCACCCAGTTCCCAGGAAGTGGCCAGTGTCATCAAGGACGTTGTGCAGATGGGCAGGTCACTGGAGCTCGAGATGAACGAGGTAGAAGTCCAACAGCTGCTGGGTGAAGCAGGACAGGAGTTGTCCCCGGATTACCTCATGCAGCTGGACAGGCACGTCCCGGATGAGGAAGAGGAGCAGGTCACCCCCATCCCTTCGCCCAAGACCTTCACCAGGCAGGAGTTGGCGAAGACCTTTAAAGACCTCAACAGTTGCTTGACAAGGATTGAGGAACAGGACGCTGATGGGAAGAGGTTCTCCAGGGTCTCTCGAACTGTCCTGGCCAACATGGCGTGTTACCAACAGATCCTGGATGAAGAAAAGCAGGAGCAGGTGCAGAGCAGCATGTTGCAATTTGTCACAAAGGTCTTTGCACCGCCTCCAGGATCTGTTGGTGCACCACAAGAAACACCATCAGCAAGCCAGGAGGAGTCCATGGTCAGCTCACCCTCTCCCCAGTAAAAGACGCCTCCCCCCCCGCTCCCTCCCTCCAGGTAATGAAATGTTATTTTTATTTTTTATTTTTCTGAGTTGTGTCATGTTACACACAGTAACTTCATCTGTTAATCAATTTGTATCTGCTTATGTTCACAGCCTGCTGTTCCTCCTCCTCCCCCTCCTCTCCACCAGCTCCATCGTCCCATCACTGCCCTACCCACCTCCACTGACCTACACAACATCCAAAGAAAGGTACAGCAAAGACATGTTAATTTTTTTCCTTTATTTTTTGTTTTATGTTATAGCTACATCTACTGTAATCATCACCTCTCTCTCGACAGCCTCCAAAGCGTCACGGCCCCTGGTTCATCCACATATCTGCACCACACCACACAGGTAATGAGAATATGTTTTTCTGTGTTTTCATTTCTGCAGATGTTGACATGTGTGTAGGTTTCAACAGAACCAACCTGCTGCTCTCGCCTCATGGACCAGCCTCCTCTAGCTCCTCCATCTCCACACATCTGCACCACACCACACAGGTAAGGAGATGTTCTTCTCTGTGTTTTCATTTCTGCAGATGTTGATGTGTGTGTAGGTTTCAACAGAACCAACCTGCTGTTCTTGCCTAATGGACCAGCCTCCTCTAGCTCCTCCATCTCCAGACATCTGCACCACACCACACAAGTAAGGAGAAGATGTTCTTCTCTGTGTTTTAATTTCTGCAGATGTTGACATATGTGTGGGTTTCAACAGAACCAACCTGCTGCTCTCACCTCATGGACCAGCCTCCTCTAGCTCCTCCATCTCCACACATCTGTACCACACCACACGGGTGGTGTGGTGCAGATGTGTGGAGATGGAGGAGCTAGAGGAGGCTGGTCCATGAGGCGAGAGCAACAGGTTGGTTCTGTTGAAACCCACACACACGTCAACATCTACAGAAATGAAAACACAAAGAAGAACATCTTCTCCTTACCTGTGTGGAGGTAAGGAGATGTTCTTCTCTGTGTTTTCATTTCTGAAGATGTTAATGTGTGTGTGTGTGTGTGTGTGTGTGTGTTTCAACAGAACCAACCTGCTGATCTCGCCTCATGGACCAACCTCCTCTAGCTCTTCCATCTCCACACATCTGTACCACACCACACAGGTAAGGAGAAGATGTTCTTCTTTGTGTTTTCATTTCTGCCGATGTTGACGTGTGGGTGGGTTTCAACAGAACCAACCTGCTGCTCTCGCCTCATGGACCAGCCTCCTCTAGCTCCTCCATCTCTACACATCTGCACCACACCATACAGGTAAGGAGAAGATGTTCTTCTCTGTGTTTTCATTTCTGCAGATATTGATGTGTGTGTGGGTTTCAACAGAACCAACCTGCTGCTCTCGCCTCATGGACCAACCTCCTCTAGCTCCTCCATCTCCACACATCTGCACCACTCCACACAGGTAAGGAGAAGATATTCTTCTCTGTGTTTTCATTTCTGCAGATGTTGACGTGTGTGGGGGTTTCAACAGAACCATCCTGCCGCTCTCGTCTCATGGACCAGCCTCCTCTAGCTCCTCCATCTCCACATATCTGCACCACACCACACAGGTAAGGAGAAGATGTTCTTCTCTGTTTTCATTTCTGTAGATGTTAACGTGTGTGTGGGTTTCAACAGAACCAACTTGCTGCTCTCGCCTCATGGACCAGCCTCCTCTAGCTCCTCCATCTCCACACATCTGCACCACACCATCCAGGTAAGGAGAAGATGTTCTTCTCTGTGTTTTCATTTCTGCAGATGTTGACGTGTGTGTGGGTTTCAACAGAACCAACCTGTTGCTTTCGCCTCATGGACAGACCTGTGTCCTATGCTCTGTCCACCTGCCTCCTGCCTGCTACCTAGCTCCTCTCCCTCAATCACCTGTGTGTCAACACCTACAGTGAGTAGAAGTTGTTTTCTGTCAGTGTTTTATGGTTTTATTGCTGTTGTAACTGCAGCTGTTCATGTTTGTGTGTCTTTCAACACAGAACACGTGCTTAGACTGACCTCATGGACAGACTTGTGTCCTCTGCTGTCTCCTCCTGACTACTACCTGATGCTCTAGCTTCTCATCCATCACCTGTCAGGATGGCACCAGGATGGCACCATCTAGTGGGTATCCTTTGTTCTGTTCTCCTTTTGTTTTCTGTCAGCCAGCTCCAGATATTTGTTTTTAGTTTTATTTAGTTTCCTTTGTACCAGTCTTCCTAGCTTCATGGTTAGCCTTATTCCCTAGATCCTGCCCCAGTATTCATTAATGTTTAGGTTTGATAATTCCCCTGGTCTCCTTGTTTATCAGTTCTTAATTCTTGTATTTAGTTTCTACATCTCCAGTCCTTTACTTCTAGTTTAAGTCTCCTTGTTTATTTACTCTTAGTTTAAACTTTTATTAGTTTCCCTTCTGGTTTACTCTCCATGTTTGATCACTCTTGGTTTAATCTCCTTGTTTATTTAAACCTTTATTTATTAGTATACCAGTCCTGCTCTGTGTCTTTAGTTAGTTAATTGTTCCCAGGTGTTTTGTGATTGCGTCCTGTCTTGTCTCTGTGTATATATAGCCTGCTTGTCAGTTAATTCCTTGTGGTGTCCTCGTTGGGTCTCCCCTGATGTCTCCTGTGTTGATCATGTCTCCTAAGAGTGAGTTTGCTGCCCTGTCAGCCTTTTTGATTTATCATCATTAAATATCTATTTTTGTATTCCTGCCTCCTATGTACTCTTGTCTGCACCATTGGGTTCATTGATCTGTCTGAAACCTTGACATCACCTGTGTGTCAACACCTTGTGCCTAACCCTGACCTGCATCCACATCAATGACTGCTGCCAAAAAATAAAACACACCTGACCTGATAGACAGACCTGCTCACATCAGGACCACATACCTGAACTGTACTCACATCTGGACTCCCATGCACCCAACATTCATGGTTGAGCAATGGCTAAGCAGTTCCATCTGATCCAGGTTTGAACTTGAGAACCACATAATACAGCCGGTCTACCTCCACTTCAATCAAAGTAAGGGAATTTTGTTTTCTATGCTGTTTTTGTGCTGCTTCTAGCTTTTTAGAGTTCCTAGACTGTACACCAAGGCACTGGTTTTTCATACATGATGGTTGCAACATGTTTCTGATGGTTGTCAATTGTTGCTGATGGTTGATGAACTGCTGATGGTTGAGAACCGTTTATGATTGACATCAATTGCTGCTGATGGTTGAGAACTGTTATGATGGATGTCAATAGCTGCTGATGGTTGAGAACTGTTTATGATGGATGTCAATTGCTGCTGATGGTTAAAAACTGTTTATGATGGACGTCAATTGCTGCTGGTGGTTGAGAACTTTTTATGATGGACGTCAATTGCTGATGATGGTTCAGAACTGTTTATGATGGATGTGCTTTGCTAATGATGGTTGAAAACTGTTTATGATGGACGTCAATTGTCAGAGTCAGAGAGTCTTTATTGTCATTTGCACCGCATGTGGTACATGTGATGAAAACGAGATTATGTACACAGGGTCCCAGTTACATCCAACAACAAATGCAAGAGAAAAACAGTAATAACATCTAGGATTAACTAAGAAAAACATCAACTAGTAATACACTAAGCCCTAATGTAGTAGAAAAACATCATTATAAACAGCAGCACGAACATGAGTCTGTATGAGCAGATGGTCACAAATGAACACAGCAACAAGAAAACAGATCAGCATCAGCATGATGTGATATTTTGCAGTGTTTATTCTTATTATTTATTTATTCATGAGTCTAACAGCCTCAGGGTAGAAGCTGTTCCTCAGTCTAGTGGTTCTACATTTGATGCTCCTCAACCTCCGTCCTGAGGGGAGTGGGGCAAAGAGTGAGTGTGCTGGGTGAGTGAGGTCTTTCATGATGCAGGTGGCTCTTTTCCTGCATCTGGAGGTGTAAATGTCTGTGATGGTGGGGAGACTGACTCCAACAGACTTCTGTGCAGCCTTCACCACTCTCTGTAGAGCTTTCCTCTCTGCAACTGTGCAGCCTCCATGCCACACGTTGATGCTGGAGCACAGGATGCTCTCCACTGCACACCTGTAGAAGGAGGTGAGAACTGGGCTGCTCAGACCAGCTCGTCTCAGCCGTCTGAGGAAGTAGAGTCTCTGATGACCTTTCTTGATCAGGCTGGTGGTGTTGTTGCTCCAGCTGAGGTTATCATTCAAGTGTACACCCAAGTATTTGTAGCTGGAGACCACTTCCACTGCAGATCCACTTATGTTCAGTGGGGCGTTGGTGTGTTTGTTCCTTCTGAAGTCCACAATCATCTCCTTTCTCACTTGGCTCTCGTCAGAGGCAGACGCGTCTCCTTTCCTCTCCCGTCTTCCCCCACCCCCTGCTGCTGGCAGCTCCACAGAAATGCACTTCGAACGCAAATTAAGATGGATTGGAGGCTTGGGCATTCGATTCTACAAAGAAGATCCCCACAGAAGAAGGCACAGGGGAGCCTTTCCACCCGCACAGAGTGACGGAGGAACGCCATGGATTCCGTGATGGTTTCCGTGGATTTCTGGGAATGCTCTGGGAGGTGATTAATCTTGGATTATATTGAGTATGATGGCTGCGCTTTACTTTTTGGCGTTTGTGGAGCACTGGTCTATCGCAAAAGAGGGGGACTTCAGCAGGACTTATGACTGAAGCACCCGACGTCTGGTCTGCGCTATGACCTCGAACAAGCAGCTGTGTGCGAGCCTATCCGGGAGGTGTACAGAATCACCCTTGGTCTTGTGGACTCTGTTCGCTGTCAAACATCAGAACTCAGCTGTGTGAGAGCTCTTTCTGAGGGGGAGCTGGTCACCCTTGGTTTTTAGGACTCGGGTCGCTGTGGTTTTACATCTGAGGTCGGAGCTGGATCAGTGGAAAAAGTCCCGAATTGGATATTTGGACAGAATTGCCCTCACAGACTGAAGGCTGCAAAAAATTACAGTGTCTGCCTGATGTGAAAATATTTTGTGAATTCTTATCTGACTCCCTTGGAAACAGCCTTGGACAAGCTGGATATCTAAATTCTCCTGAAGTGCTTACTGTGGAAAACACAGCTGTCTCTGTCTTGTCTGCTTACCCCCCCCCCTACCCCGGAGAACTTTTCTATGACCGTTAACGGAGTCCCGGAATGTGTCATGGACAGAAACCTCCCTGCCTCGGCCCATCTCTCTCAACATGCAATATGTTACTGTAACTAAATGTGCTTAAGATATGGTTTTTACTGGATCATGCGGTGTCTTGCAGACAAAACGTGATTCATTTTTTTTAATATCAACGCTGTAAAACCCTCATGGTTTCTTACCCTATTTTTCCCACCTTTGACCTTCATCTGGTGACGGATGAGAGCGGCCGCGCTAATGAACATGTCATGTGTTTTGATAAGCAGCAGCTTTTTGCACTCAACTCTCTCCTGGATGACTGTAATTACATATAGAGCTTTGGAGCGTGACGTCACGGTCCGCGGCGCAAAGCATGATGGTCCACGGCGCACAGCATTGTGGGATTGAAATCGCCATTTTAAAAGCCCTCTAAAAGAAGCTCTGTTTCTCGTTTTTTTTGTTAGAATCTAAGAAGGTTGTAACAGTTTTGCAATGGTCTAAACATGCTGTGTTATTGGATGTAATGTCCAGTCACACGACATGAAAGTAGATAGAAAACGGACTTTCAGTTTCTGTTTCCTGCTGGAAGCAGCGCGAGGGAGCTCATGTGTCGGACCTAACAAACAGGAGATGAATGTCCTGATATCAGCTGTGAAACGTCCTGATATAACTTTCTCCATGTCCCAAAATAACTGCTAGTTTGTTCCAGACATCCTGGTGAGTGTATAAATTCGTTTTGTTGGAGTTGTGCCATAATTTTTGCACGATTTTGTCCGGGTGTTTAGTTCATAGAAGAGGGTCAGCCTAGTTTAGGTTGGGTTTATATTTTTTATATAACATAGTCTGATTTTAGACGGAGTGGACAGCTGTGTTTTTGCGAAATAAACTGTTTAAAGTTTCTAGTGTGTTGTGACTGTTACTGTATTAATACTGACCTGTGTTCTGATCTATCCTTGTCAAGGCAAAACTTCATATGAAATGAATTAAACTCCAGAAGAGCTCATGAAAACTCCAGAAGAGGTCAGTGAAGCTGCAGATGGAGAAGCAGGGACCAGCAACTACAAATACTGTACACCGTCCATGTTGCTCAGGTAGTACCACATAAAACAATTTCTTCATGCACAAACAGAAAGGTAGTAGTCATCTGTTACAGAACAGGTCAGAGCTGAATAAAAACCAGCTGGAAAAAGTAAATTTAAAGTATTAAATAGGACTTCCTTGTTTTGTCATCATTGTTTAAGGTGTCACACTGTGTCTTTTTCTCTTCAAGGGATGGAGGTGACAAGCTCATAACAGAAGGACGTTGTTATCTGACAAAAGCTTTGATATTAGACTGTGTGAGAGTCAAGGTTCTTGTCATTCACATCACATGTCATACGTGAGGTGGAACGAAGCTGTGTACACAGGGTCCCTCTCAACGTTTCATCAAAATCTTTCCAGATATTTAGCTAACAAACAGCGTTGAGTCCATTAGTTAACGGCAACGTTCAGAGCAGACGTGTGGAACAAGGCGCAGCCCTCAGAGCATGCGTTAAGGACAACTCTCAGCTCACCTGCAGCCCTCAGAGCATGCGTTAAGGACAACTCTCAGCTCACCTGCAGCCCTCAGAGCATGCGTTAAGGACAACTCTCAGCTCACCTGCAGCCCTCAGAGCATGCGTTAAGGACAACTCTCAGCTCACCTGCAGCCCTCAGAGCATGCGTTAAGGACAACTCTCAGCTCACCTGCAGCCTGTGTGAGAGTCAAGGTTCTTTATTGTCATTCACATCACATGTTGTACGTGAGGTGGAATGAAACTGTGTACACAGGGTCCCAGTTACAGCCAACAAAAGTACAGTATAAATGAATGATGTGCTGAAGTTAAAATCCCATCATTCACTAAAGGGAGATTTCCACTTGATACTAATGATTTTTGAAAACACATGAGCACACCTTAGAATTCATGTGGAAAGTATCACTGGTTGCATGAGAAACAAATATAAAATGTTACATAGAACTACACCAGTTAACTATACTGGTGCTTACATGTGAAAGTGAAGAGGAGACACTTCTTCAGATTGTGTATGTGCTGTATGTAAAATGTAGACTGGAGAAAAAAAATTATATTTGATGGACTCGTTGTTTTGAAATATTTTTACAGTTGAATAATAACAAGTGGTTGTTTTTTCTCATTTAATAAAAATTAATATGGTAAACATTTATGAAATATTTACTTCAGCACTAACATGTAAACATGATGAAATTGATCACATTTGTAGTAAACATTTGATGTATTAACAAATTTCATTAACAGGGATTAACCTGTCCAAATAAAAGTTGAATGAATGAATTTCAGGTAAGAAATAAACATAAAATGAAACATCCATTTTGAAGTAAACATTTGATGTAATTAAACATTTCTAGTAACAATGTGATGAACATTGTGTAAGTTAATACATTTTATAGAAAATGTCCAAATATACAGCATGATTTACATAATTATATATCCCTTGAAGCTGGAGAACAAACTGAGAAATATTTTTAGGAAGCTTCATGCTTTCTGTAGACAATGTGATGGACATTGTGTAAGTTAATACATTTTATAGAAAAATTGCTACACAAAAATGTGCAAATATACAGCATGATTTACATAATTATGTATCCCTTGAAGCTGGAGAACAAACTGAGAAATATCTTTAGGAAGCTTCATGCTTTCTGCAGACGTCCAGCTATGGCTGTGTGGGTCCACACAAGGTCACAGTGGTTTGATTGTGCACCTGTGCAGGTGGACGATGCTTCTTCAGGTGAACTTCATCTCCTGCCTCCCCTGCCTGCTGGATGCTGCATGTCTTATATTTGTAAGGGAACTTTCTCCAGGCAGCAGCAATCCCACAGAGTCCATCAGGAGATGCTCCATGTTCAGGAGTTGGATTTTGTACTGCTAGCTGTATTTTTAATGCATCACCCTCATGACTCAGAGAGGAGAACCTGTGAACACACAATTAAAATGGTGAATGAAAAGACAGAAACATTTGTCTATAATATATATGCATCTTAATACTTATTATATATAAAGTAATCTAATCAAGATTTGTCTACATGTCATTAGACAAGCTCATTAAAAATAAGGTAATTTTCTACTTGGAGCTTTGTAAATCAGTTAAAATCCTATAAAAAAATTAAGTGTTCACAAGTTTTAATACTAATAGCATACAGAAGGTTGATTGATTCTGAAAGACATGTATAATTTATGTAAAATTAATGAGCCAACAACGTACCTTCAATGTATTTACAATCTGGGGGCTTTAAAAATGTCCAAATCATCTATGAACCCAGCTGTTCATAGATTGGACCAGCTCTCCCAGTGAATTGTAATTATAAAAATTATTTGTGGTGTAAACACTGACACAGACCAGGTCTGCTAAAATGACTGGGAATGTCAGTGGAGGCAAGTATTACTCCGGGTCTCTGCTCCATTTATTTATTTATTTCAAACGGGCAACATTTCCAATTATACCGATTTTTTCCATGTAGTTTTTTTCCTCACCTGGGAGAAGCTTATTAGGATACAGTCCACTTCTGTTCACTCTGCTCACATATGATTGTACAGCCACACTTCCAGGCTGTCATATTGTTAAGTTTGCAGATGATACAGCGGTGGTGGGATGCATCACAAACAATGATGAGTCCAGCTACAGACAGGAGGTGGAACATCTGGAGAGCTGGTGCAAAGAGAACAATCTTCACATGAATGTGAAGAAGACAAAGGAGATGATTGTGGACTTCAGAAGGAACAAACACACCCATGCCCCACTGGTAATAGGTGGGTCTGCAGTGGAAGTGGTCTCCAGCTACAAATACCTGGGTGTACACCTGAATGATAACCTCAGCTGGAGCAACAACACCACCAGCCTGATCAAGAAAGGTCATCAGAGACTCTACTTCCTCAGACGGCTGAGACGAGCCGGTCTGAGCAGCCCAGTTCTCACCTCGTTCTACAGGTGTGCAGTGGAGAGCATCCTGTGCTCCAGCATCAACGTGTGGCATGGAGGCTGCACAGTTGAAGAGAGGAAAGCTCTGCAGAGAGTGGTGAAGGCTGCACAGAAGTCTGTTGGAGTCAGTCTCCCCACCATCACAGACATTTACACCTCTAGATGCAGGAAAAGAGCCACCTGCATCATGAAAGACCTCACTCATCCAGCACACTCACTCTTTGCCCCACTCCCCTCAGGACGGAGGTTGAGGAGCATCAAGTGTAGAACCACTAGACTGAGGAACAGCTTCTACCCTGAGGCTGTTAGACTCATGAATAAATAAAAATAAAATTAAAATAAACACTGCAAAATATCACATCATGCTGATGCTGATCTGTTTTCTTGTTGCTGTGTTCATCTGTGTTCATCTGTGTTCATCTGTGTTCATCTGTGACCATCTGCTCATACAAACTCATGTTCGTGCTGCTGTTTATTCCCACTATATTAGGCTTAGTGTATTACTAGTTGATGTTTTTCTTAGTTAGTTCTCGATGTTATTACTGTTTTTCTCTTTCATTTGTTGTTGGATGTAACTGGGACCTCGTGTACATAATCTCGTTTTCATCTCATGTACCACATGCGGTGCAAATGACAATAAAGACTCTCTGACTCTCTCTGACTCTGACTTTATTTTGCCTGCTTTTCAGAATCGTGACGGAAGATACAGCACGAAAACAATGGAAAATCTCCTGAATTTCTTTTATTTTTTATGAGGGCAACAAAGATGGCGGTCGAGACGGAAACGCCCCGACACGCCCCCACACAGTGACGTCTGCTCCAAAGCTCTATTCTCTGGTCAGAAGTTGATGCATCCTTGTTATAACTCCGCCTATAACTCCAAGGCGGAAACCTCAGTGATGTCAATGCCCATATATGGAGAGGGGCATATTTTCCCGGAGCTGCATGCTAAAATCTGCTATAAATCATGAAATAACACATTTAGCGTTATTTCTCTACAATATAAATAAACGCTCCTGTTTTATTTTTAAATAAACTAATAAATATTAATGGCGATGCAATTTGAAAACATGGTAGGTCATGGACTTTAAAAGACCATTACACCAGCATGCTTAGGGACACAACAATGTTTGTGATAATGTTTAACTTGCTTCTGAAACACAAGTTTATCTTTCCTAGCTGTCATAGTTCCTCAAAGCGGATGCTAGCTATCCGCATACCGCTCAGGCGGATGTGACGTCAGCGCCGTACATGCAAAGAGCCCATTATTGAACACACATTTATCACTTATCATCATCATCATTTATTAGGTAGCTGAAGTGGAAATCTATCAGTCAGAGTATAGAGAGATGGAAGATGTTGGAAAATTCACTAAAAAATAAAAAGTTAAC
>JBBPBX010044759.1:0-19105 GCA_038048925.1 Garcialebias charrua
TATTCAGAATAGAACACAAATCACAGATCAAAAGTTTAAACTGAGAGAATGTTATTTTAAGGGAAAAATATTGTTTCAAAATTTCATGGCGTCAACAAATCCCAAAAAAGTTGGGACAAGTCCATTTTTACCACTGTGTGGCATCCCCCCTTCTTCTTACAACACTCAACAGACGTCTGGGGACAGAGGAGACCAGTTTCTCAAGTTTAGAAATAGGAATGCTCTCCCATTCATGTCTAATACAGGCCTCTAACTGTTCAATCGTCTTGGGCCTTCTTTGTCGCACCTTCCTCTTTATGATGCGCCAAATGTTCTCTATAGGTGAAAGATCTGGACTGCAGGCTGGACATTTCAGTACCCGGATCCTTCTCCTACGTAGCCATGATGTTGTGATTGCTGCAGAATGTGGTCTGGCATTATCTTGTTGAAAAATGCAGGGTCTTCCCTGAAAGAGATGACGTCTAGATGGGAGCATATGTTGTTCTAGAACCTGAACATAGTTCTCTGCATTAATGGTGCCTTTCCAGACATGCAAGCTGCCCATGCCACAAGCGCTCATGCAACCCCATACCATCAGTGATGCAGGCTTCTGAACATGCAAGCTGCCCATGCCACAAGCGCTCATGCAACCCCATACCATCAGTGATGCAGGCTTCTGAACGGAGCGTTGATAACAACTTGGGCTATCCTTGTCCTCTCTGGTCCAGATGACATGGTGTCCCAGTGTTCCATAAAGAACTTCAAATCGTGACTCATCTGACCACAGAACAGTCTTCCATTTTGCCACACTCCATTTTAAATGACCCCTGGCCCAGTGCAAACGTCTGAGCTTGTGGAGCTTGCAGAAACTCGCCTTAAGCGCAGGGGTGACAGGGCGTTCTCTGTAGCAGGCCCAAGACTCTGGAACGAGTTACCGCTGCTCATCAAACAGGCCCCCTCCCTCTCGGTTTTCAAATCCCGGTTAAAAACTCACTACTACTCCATCGCTTTCAATGCCAGCTGATTTGTATTGGATCGTTTTATTTATGATCTGCATTGTTTTTATGTTTTTCGTGTTGTACTTCATTGTCTGTGTTGCCTGTTGCGTGTTTGTTTGTCCAGCACTTTGTGTGGACTTGTTCCTGTTTAAAGTGCTTTATAAATAAAATGGTATGGTATAGAAATGGCTTCCTCTTTGCACTGTAGAGTTTCAGCTGGCAACGGCGGATGGCACGGTGGATTGTGTTCACTGACGATGCTTTCTGGAAGTATTCCTAAGCCCATTCTGTTATTTCCTTGACAGTGACATTCCTGTTTGAAGTGCATTGACATTTAAGGGCCCGGAGATCACGAGCATCCAGTAGAGTTTTACGGCCTTGACCCTTACGCACAGCGATTGTTCCAGATTCTCTGAATCTTTTGATGATGTTATGCACGGTTGATGATGATAACTCAAACAGGGTGTCCGCGGAGTCTTGAAAGTTATTAAAAGTTGATAAATCAATTTTGGGAAAATTAAGGGTCTTGAAAAGTATTAAAAAGTCTTGAAAGCGATTTGATGAGGTATTATTTTTTTGCTGTTATTCTAGCTTTAAATAATTTGACAGCAAAAAGTATGTATGACTAATATTTGTTTTCCTCACCGCGGAGGATTCGGAAACTGCTTCGCACAAATTTAGAGTGTCAGGTTACAACAGCCTTTACGGCTAGGCCTATCTTGTGCGCATGCGCGGCTGCTTTATCTCCAAGTTGAGTCTGTGTGTTCGAGTGGCTGCTTTATCTCCAAGTTGAGTCTGTGTGTTCGAGTAAGTTGCCGCGAGACCGTGAGAACAATGGGTAAATGCAAGTTTTCGGACTCCTGGTTGGAGATGCCTGATTTTCAAGAATGGCTGAGGCCTGTCACCGAGAATAACCACGAGGCTTATTGTACATTTTGTAAAAAAAAAGATGAGCGTAGCCTCGATGGGCATAAACGCTGAAGCTGAGTTAGAAGAGCTGAAAAAAGAGAAAAGTTCTACAAGAGGTGTGCGATTCTCTGCAAAAAGATGCAGATCAGTTGGCAGAGCAGGCAGAGGGAAAGTCAGGTTCTTTAATGGCCCAACTGATCACCAAGTCCAATGTCTTGAGAAGGAGACGTAAAGAAAAACTCAGTGAGCTGGTGCAAACTGAAGAGTTGCTGGAATGCAAAGCAACTGCACTGAGGCACATGTAATGATTACTGTGTTTATTTCTTATTCTCCATTGTTCAACCAAGTTACTTTAAAATAGCTACGAGTCTTGTTGTAACCTAAGCTATATTTTCTTAAACCTAGTCGTGGTTCAGTTTCTTCTTTTGAACTTTTTTCTTTCCACTGTATCTCAGTTCTGTTGTAGATTTGAGATTCACGGATTTAATTGAAAACAACAGCAGTTTTGTAAATCAAAGATTTGTTGCTTAATAAAACAAAGTGACGATAAGGTCTTGAATTTATTTTGGAAGGTCTTTAAAAAGTCTTGAAAAGGTATTGAAATTAACTTCATTATTCCTGCATATATACCCTGTAATAAGAAATCACCACACAGCCAAGTGTGCAACGTTTGAAGCGAGCAACCAAGCTAAGCTAATGCTAATGCTAGCGCTATCGATGAGCCAGTCGGTGTGTCGCTGTTAACTTTTATGAGCAACGAAAAGAGCAAAGCTACCACGAGGAAAGTGATGGAGTTCATGGCATTAAACGACCAGCCCTTTTCAATCGTTGAGGACAAAAGTTTTAGAAGCTTAATGCAGCACGTGAGCCCACGATAATAATATGCCGAGGCGAATATATTTTTCTGATGTTTCGTTACCGGAGTTCAGCCAAGCTTTGAGAGACACCCGCAGCCTGCTAAAAGCTAATCCAAATACACTCAGCTTTACAACAGACATCTGGACTTCTGATGTAAGTTTAATGTCCATGTTAAGTTTTACTGCACAGTGGATTGACGAACAATTCGAACGTCATCAAGTACTCAAGCACAGACCGTGGTGTGGGTAAAGCCAAAGCTACATTGCTGGAGGCTGTTGTGAGAAGATTCATCAACTTTGAGCATGATGAGCCCCTGTACAGCTTGGCCACTATTCTGGATCCAAGGCAAGTAACTGTGAATACTGTATTATATTTTAATCACAATTACTTTTAGCCTACTACTATATTTCAACAAACATTTAAATTAAATTTAAAATAAACATTTCTTGATTGAAAATTTCAATAATTGTCATGATCCCATGTCATGATCCACATTCTGTCTGTCATGTCATGTTCACAGCAAACGCATCATTGTTCCCTCCTCCCACATGCCCAATGTCTCATTAACGATCATTGCACTCACCTGTTTGTTCCTGTATTTAAGCCCCACGTCCACAGTCATTCCTTGCCAGATTTATGAACGGTTTTGCCTAGTAGTTATCCAGCGCCCATGTCTTGTCCTGTCTTGCTTGCTACGACTCTGTTTTGGTTTTTTGGTCTCACGTCTCTCGCCTCAGCCCCTATTGGTACTGTCTCGGACTCTGCTTCCCTGGTTTTGATCCCTGCACACGCTACTGGACTTCGCCCTCCTGCCTCTCCCCTTATCGGACCTGTTCAGCCATCTGCCTCACGGAAACGGACCCAAGACTGCCTTTCACGACCACGAGTAAAGCCTGCCTCTTTCAACATTATTCGCCTCTCTGCCAATCTGTGTATGACCTCGCTTCGAACCAAGGAAAACCCCCTTCGTGTAAAAGTCCGCACGAAGGACCAACGTAAACAAGGAAGTAAATCCAGACTACGTCACTACCGGCCTACGTCATCAAGGAATTCCCTTCTGATCGGAAACAGCATAAAAAGAACTCAAGTTACCAGTGACGATCAGGACCCATTCCAGCTTCCTGTTTCTTAATAAAATTGTTAAAACTTTTCCAGTGTTCGGTTTATTAGTGAAACTCAAAAACACGGTCTTGACATTAAATCTGGCCAAACAGAGTTTCACTACGACACTGGTTAACAATTTTGAAGAAAAACTATCTGATCAGTCAATTCACCAGTTTACAACCTGTCTCTCACCTCATTCTAATTCTAGAACTGAGTATCTGGCGCCATCTGTCGGACTGACCCAGTCATCACAGGTCATGGCTTCCAAGGAACCTAGACTGACGCCTCCTGAGGTTTTTTCTGGTGACTCAACGCAGTGTAGACCATTTCTGACTCAATGTGAAATACAATTTGAACTACAACCCTCTGCTTTTCCATCTGAACGTTCAAAAGTGGCCTATGTCATCTCCTTATTATCTGGTAAAGCTAAAATTTGGGGCACAGCTGAATGGGCAAGAGACTCTTTGATCTGTTATAAATACAGAGACTTTTCTGCTGAACTAATGAGAGTTTTCAGTCATGTTCTTCCCACTCAAGAGTCAACCAGAGGACTTTTAAAATTACGTCAAGGCAACCGCAGAGTCTCTGAGCTAATCATAGAGTTTCACACTCTGGCTACTGACAGTGAATGGAATGAGAAAGCTCTTCAAGATATTTTTTGGCAGGCTCTCAATGATGACATCAAGGATGAGTTGGCTGCACGTGACCCTCCGTCTACCCTCAGAGAGTTGGAGGCAGTGGCTTCCAGGATTGATTTACGCCTTCAAGAACGTCGCAGAGAGGTGAGGCAAACCAGGTCTGAAAGGGCAATGTACTCAACCCCCAGATTCTTCACCCCAGAGCCAAAACCACTTTCACCACCCCCACCATCTGCCGAGGAACCCATGCAAATTGGAAGGTCCAGACTGTCTCAACGAGAGAGGGAAAGAAGGCGTCAGGAGGGATTATGTTTTTATTGTGGAGTTGCAGGACATCAAGCCTCTACATGCCCGGTCAAGTCCAGAACTGCTATGTCTCGCCAATATCCAAATTATAGAGTTGCCACCTCTTCAACCGGACCTCCTCTACTTCACGTCAGTGCAAACCTCCAAACCGATGGTAAGGAAATACCAGTGAAACTTTTTATTGATTCTGGTGCTGACTCTGAATTCATGGACATTAATTTTGCAAAATCTCTGAACCTCCAGATGTTTCCTACAGAGAGACCTCACAGGGTTCTAGCTCTTGATGGTCATCCAATCAATCAGACCAGTATGGTGACACAAGAGGTCAAACTACTGATTTGTGGTAACCATGTCGAGAAACTAAGATTCTTCCTCATCAACTCACCTGAGTTACCCATTGTGATGGGAGCTACTTGGTTAAAGAAACACAACCCCCAGATCGACTGGAGGAGCAGCAACATCCTGGGGTGGTCCGAGCAATGTTTATCTTCTTGTTTACAATCTGCACACCAGACCAAAAATGCTGTCAAAATAAAGGAGGAAACTCCAGATCTGACTCATGTCCCTCATTGCTACCATGACCTAGCCAAAGTTTTTAACAAAAGTCAAGCTATGTCTTTACCACCTCATAGACCCTATGATTGCTCAATAGAGCTACTACCAGGTACCACACCTCCAAGGGGACGATTATTTTCTTTGTCCCAACCCGAGCAAAAAGTCATGCGAGACTACATTTCAGACTCCCTGAAAGCGGGAATTATTAGACCCTCATCGTCTCCTGCTGGTGCTGGATTCTTTTTTGTTGGGAAGAAGGATGGGTCACTTCGACCATGCATTGACTACCGAGGGTTAAACGACATAACCATAAAGAATAAATATCCTCTGCCTTTAATGACTTCTGCATTTGATCTCATTCAGGGTGCCAAAGTATTCACCAAACTGGACCTTCGTAACGCCTACCATCTGGTCAGAATTAAGGAAGGAGACGAATGGAAGACTGCTTTCAACACCCCATCAGGTCACTACGAATATCTTGTAATGCCTTTTGGTTTAACCAACGCCCCAGCTGTCTTTCAGGCGCTAGTCAATGATGTTCTCAGGGACTTTATCGATATCAATGTTTTTGTTTACTTGGATGACATTCTTATCTTTTCCAAGGACTTGGATTCGCATGTCCAACACGTTCACGCCGTCCTCCTCCGTCTTCTACAAAACAATCTTTATGTCAAGGCGGAGAAATGTGAGTTTCACACGACCAGTACCACCTTTCTGGGTTTCAATATCACACCTGACCAAATATCCATGGATCCCTCAAAGACCTCTGCAGTTCTGGATTGGCCAATACCCCAATCACGTAAACAGTTGCAACGTTTTCTTGGTTTTGCCAATTTCTATCGGAAATTTATTAAGAACTACAGTTCCGTCGCTTCTCCCCTCCACGCTTTAACCTCCACCAAGAACTCTTTTTCTTGGAACCAAACTGCTGAACACGCCTTCCTTAAATTGAAAGCCTTGTTTACCACTGCTCCTATCCTTAGATTCCCCGATGTGGATAAACAATTCATCGTTGAAGTCGATGCTTCTGATACAGGTATCGGGGCCGTTTTAAGTCAACGCAGTAATGACGAAAAAATTCACCCATGTGCATATTTCTCCAAGTCTCTCTCCCCAGCCGAACGCAACTATGATGTAGGGGACCGAGAACTACTCGCCGTCAAGATGGCTCTTGAAGAATGGCGTCATTGGCTGGAGGGGGCCAATCATCCCTTCATTGTTCTCACCGACCACAAAAATCTCGAGTATCTGCGATCAGCCAAACGACTGAATCCTCGTCAAGCTAGGTGGGCTCTGTTTTTTGGACGATTCAATTTTTCTCTCTCTTATAGACCCGGGACCAAAAACGTCAAGCCAGATGCATTATCTCGTATATTTGAGAAGGATCAGACAAACGGTCCACAGGAATACATATTGCCCGAGACGGTTCGCTTGTCCATCACCCAGGTCGAGAGGGAGGTCAGGGAGGCCCACCAGAACCACCCACCACCCAGGGAATGCCCAGCTGAACGCCTCTTTGTACCAGATCACCTCATCACTAAGGTACTCATGTTCTGTCATGCTTCGCCTATTTACTGTCATCCAGGGATTGAGAGAACTTTAACCATAGTCAAGTCACAGTTCTGGTGGGGTTCCTTGTCTAAGGACGTTAGAGAGTTTGTCGGGGCTTGTACCCAATGCTCCCTGGCTAAACCCTCTCGACGTCCACCGGCGGGTCTCCTGAGGCCATTGCCCATACCATCACGCCCCTGGTCACATCTCGCTATGGATTTTGTCACCGGCTTACCACAGTCTGGAGGTAAATCAGTCATTCTAACTGTCATTGACAGGTTTTCCAAGATGGTTCATTTGATTGCATTGGAGGGGTTACCCACAGCCAAGGAATTAAGCAATGTCATGATAAAGGAAGTGTTCAGATTGCATGGGATACCCAAGAACATTGTGTCTGATCGGGGGCCCCAATTCATCTCCAAGTTTTGGGGCGAGTTCTGTAAAACCCTTGGCATTGAACTAAGTCTCTCCTCAGGCTATCATCCCCAGACTGATGGACAATCTGAGCGCGCCAATCAGGAGATGGAGACCCGTCTACGCATTCTCTGTGGTGATGATGGGACCAAATGGGCAGAACATCTTCCTATCGTCGAGCATGCTATGAACTCTCTTCCTTCGAGCGCCACTGGCCTGTCTCCATTCTATGTCCTCTATGGATTCCAGCCACCGGTGTTTGCCGCCCAGGACCAGGCTGCCATGGTCCCTTCCGCGTTCCAAGCAGCTCAACGATGTCGCAGAGTCTGGACCAAGGCCCGCAAACAACTCCTCAGGACATCTGCAGTCTACACGAGGTCGGCCAACCGTCGTCGGACCCGGGAACCTGCTTATCAAGAAGGACAAAAGGTGTGGCTATCCACCAAGGACTTACCTCTTCGTGTTGACTGCAGGAAATTGGCTCCCCGCTTCATTGGACCTTTTCCCATTTCCAAAGTGGTGAACCCGGTGGCAGTCAGGCTCAGGCTCCCTAGCACCATGAAGATCCATCCTACGTTCCATGTGTCCCGGGTCAAGCCCGTCCAGTATTCTAGGTTCATGCCCGCCTCCAGGCCTCCTCCTCCTGCCCGACTCATTGATGGCTCTCCTGCCTACACCATCAACCGTATCATGCGTTCTCGACGCTGGGGACGGGGTGTCCAGTACCTCATTGACTGGGAGGGTTATGGCCCTGAGGAACGTTCGTGGGTGCCTGCTCGCCACGTCTTGGACAAGCCGCTCGTCGCCCGGTTCCACCGGGATCACCCTGATCAGCCTGGTGGTCCGTCAGGAGCCGGACCTTGAGAGGGGGGTACTGTCATGATCCCATGTCATGATCCACGTTCTGTCTGTTTGTCATGTCATGTTCACAGCAAACGCATCATTGTTCCCTCCTCCCACATGCCCAATGCCTCATTAACGATCATTGCACTCACCTGTTTGTTCCTGTATTTAAGCCCCACGTCCACAGTCATTCCTTGCCAGATTTATGAACGGTTTTGCCTAGTAGTTATCCAGCGCCCATGTCTTGTCCTGTCTTGCTTGCTACGACTCTGTTTTGGTTTTTTGGTCTCACGTCTCTCGCCTCAGCCCCTATTGGTACTGTCTCGGACTCTGCTTCCCTGGTTTTGATCCCTGCACACGCTACTGGACTTCGCCCTCCTGCCTCTCCCCTTATCGGACCTGTTCAGCCATCTGCCTCACGGAAACGGACCCAAGACTGCCTTTCACGACCACGAGTAAAGCCTGCCTCTTTCAACATTATTCGCCTCTCTGCCAATCTGTGTATGACCTCGCTTCGAACCAAGGAAAACCCCCTTCGTGTAAAAGTCCGCACGAAGGACCAACGTAAACAAGGAAGTAAATCCAGACTACGTCACTACCGGCCTACGTCATCAAGGAATTCCCTTCTGATCGGAAACAGCATAAAAAGAACTCAAGTTACCAGTGACGATCAGGACCCATTCCAGCTTCCTGTTTCTTAATAAAATTGTTAAACCTTTTCCAGTGTTCGGTTTATTAGTGAAACTCAAAAACACGGTCTTGACAATAATCAAGAAATGTTTATTTTAAATTTAATTTAAATGTTTTTTTTTATTAAATGTAAATAAAGAAATGCATTCATATGCTTTTCTTTATTTACATGCAATTAAAAAAACTTTTAATGTATACAAAACACAATGATTGACCCATCTTTCTTTGTTTATGCAAAACAAGGTACAGCAAACCCCCTAGTTACGACTCCATCGACCTACGAACAACGGGACCTACGAACGTATCATATTTAATAAAAATATGAAATTACTGTAAAAAAAAAAATATATATTTTTGTTTTTGTTTTTTGTTTAAATGTTCTTAATTTCATGTGTACATCACTTTGTTGCAGATGTGGTTGTTTTAAAGGCTTTATAAATAATAATTATGATAAAAATGATCATTTCTGATCATTTTTGAGCAATCTTGGGCAGCAGGAAGTAGGTCTTCAGTTTACACGGTCACAAATTAATGTAGAACACCGGACGCCATTTTAGGTTCAGTCACGGGGGTCTCCGGTCACAAATTAATGTAGAACACCGGACGCCATTTTAGGTTAGCTGCCGGGAGCCGGCCTGACCAGGATCGCATCATATGGATTAATTACTAGCTGGAATCGCTCTGTGGACGTCTCAGGCTGGAAGAGCAGCCGCTCTGTGAGCTCTGTGGACGTCTCAGGCTGGAAGAGCAGCTGCAGATTGATCGCCGATCGCGCCGCCGCTCCAACACCAGCTCATGGCCTGGCTAGCAGAAGCTAGCCAGCTAGCTAACACAGGCCTTGAGCAGCTGCCGTGGTTAGCTCGCCTGCCGCCGCGCTGCTCGGCCCGACAACAATCAACGCATGGCAACCTAAGATGTCGGCTTTGACCATCTCAAAGTAAGAAAATATATTTTTATTTATTCTGTAAATGTGAATAACTGGACGCTAATTTCACCCCCTAGCTATGGCAGAATCGAGCTGCGAACCATTCTTATCTCCCTAACTCGTTCGTAACTAGGGGGCTACCTGTACAAGAATCACTACTTCTCAGCAGAGGGGGGGACCAGATGCACACCTGCTGCAGGAACATTCTCTGAAGTGGGACCTCCTGACATCCTCCTGACATTGATGAATCTGCAGCAAAAAGGTGTAGTCTACTGTTTGCAGTTCAAGATGAAATCTTAAAGGAGAACATTGAAAAGGAGCAACAGCTGGCCAGCCCTTCAGCTATGCAGGTACAGTACTACCTATCGGAGGTTCTTGTTGAAAGGAGTCAGGACCCATTGGTCTACTGGAGGATCAATGAAAATTGTTTCCCTCATCTTGCTCTACTTGCCCGAATCTCTCTGCCCCATGCACAAGCATTGAAAGCGAGCACCTGTTTAGCTTGGCTGGACATGTAGTAGATGAGAAAAGAAGTCGCCTGTCTGGTGACAAAGCAGAAATGCTTTTGTTCATCAAGAAAAACCTGCCACTAATGAAAAAGTGACTGGAATAAGTCTGTGAGGACAAACTTAGCTGTGCGAGTGTTGTTTCTTATTACCCACTGACTTGAAAATGTTACACATGCTGCATTATCTTTTTTTGTTTTGTTTTTTAAAATGTAACAAGTGAAAGAGTAAAAAGAACTGATTTTTTTATGGTTAAACTTTGTTTACAATAAAGTAAGATTGGAAAATTTAAGGTGCATTTTGACCTTTTAACACCTGAAAATCGGTATCGGTCAAAATCGGAATCGGCAGGTCAGGCGTTCTAAAAATCGGTGATCGGCCAGAAAATTGAAATCGGTGCACCCCTACCTGAGCTTTAAGTATAAGCATTCCTGTACAGTAGCAGCTAGTGCCATGTACTCAGTCCGCCTCACATGTAGATAGTGTTACAGTGGACTGTGTTTTGGTTTCCATGAGACTAATGGACTCTCCTTATTTAGACTCATGCAGTAACCTGTAGTACTCCGTTGATCTGAAACATCAGCTGCCCAATCGGCATCACATATATCATGTTCTCATTGGTACCCTTTTTAAAACAGAGTTCTTTATCTTGTGTGCCTTTTAGATATCTGAAAACATGCTTTACAGTTCTCCACTGTTCTATTGTAGGGTTTGAAAAGTATTGTGTCAGTTTACTTACTACAAAGCTTAAATCTGGCCTTGTACATGTTGACAAATAGATTAGGCTTCCTACTGCCTCCCTGAATTTTCTGACACCACTCATTACTTCAGCATCATCAGCATAGTTAAAGCTCCCCTGACATCATCTTTGAACTTTCCATAAAATGGCACAACATATATATATTTTAAGATTGAACTCTGATCGTTTTTGCTAAAACAATGTTAAATGAATGAAAATTCCTCTCAAAAATAGTTTAAAATTAGCGCCGTTTTTTTACATGGTAAATCCGGATTTTCCCGTCGCGTGATTGTGACGTCACATGTAGACTCGGCTCGAACGCGCACATTGAATACAATGGAGGAAGATACAAACGCATCCGTCCAATTTAGCCATTTAAAACTTTAGATTTTAGCGGTTTGTCTTCAGAGAAGCCAAAGTTATTTCGAGTGATCAACCAGAAACAGCAGGTTATAATTTTTTTTCTCCTGATGCTGTTTTTTGTAGACTTTTCACTTCAGGAAGTGAGCAGCTGTGTGATGAGTTACAGGAGCTGCAGGTTGACGAGGCAGAAGGAATTCTACAACATCTAAATCGTTTCCACAGCACTGAAATGGTAATATATTAGTTAATGTTTCTAATAATTATTCAACATTAATTTATAGTTTAAAAAATTAGTCCCTTTTAAAATATCTGTTAAATATTTTAATGTTTATTCTAACATACGTTCTGAAAAACATCATTCATATTTCCAGTTGAAATTTGCATGTTTACATGCACTAAATGTTCACTAAAAATAAAAATAAAATGTTTATATGTCAATCATTAAATTTAAAAATAAATTTATATCAAATACCGTCAAAAAACATAAATTTCCATAGCTGTTTTAATAAAAATATCAGTTTGTGTTTTCAGGTTTCCAGGTCTCCAGTCCATCACAGAGACACCTGGACAGGTCTCCAGTCCATCACAGAGACACCTGGACAGGTCTCCAGTCCATCACAGAGACACCTGGACAGGTCTCCAGTCCATCACAGAGACACCTGGACAGGTCTCCAGTCCATCACAGAGACACCTGGACAGGTCTCCAGTCCATCACAGAGACACCTGGACAGGTCTCCAGTCCATCACAGAGACACCTGGACAGGTCTCCAGTCCATCACAGAGACACCTGGACAGGTCTCCAGTCCATCACAGAGACACCTGGACAGGTCTCCAGTCAAGACATCTCAGCTGCATTTTTTTGACCAAACAGGACGGTTTAAATCAAACGGATTCATAAAGATGCATCTAAATTTTTTTTTTTTTTAAATAAATGTAAATTTACAACAAAATAAAAAAATCTTGATGGATAAAAATACACAAATAAAAACTAGTTAAAAATATACAAGCATTAATTTTGGCACCATATGCAGATTCTATAAGATTTCATCAAAAACAAACCTTTAACAATTTTAATAAAAAGTGAACAAGTCAAAAGGATGCTGGTTTACTTTTTTCCTAAACATGTCACCATAAAACATTTTTTAGTTTGTAGCCTTAAAAAAGACAACACTCAAATGAAGCATCACAAAATGTTTATTCTCATAGTTTGAATTAGCTTGTTTTCACTTTAACAGCAGGGTCGTGTTCTCCCTCTTCGTTTCTGTTGTTTTAGTTCTCCATGGGCAAGAAGAGTTGAACAAAGAGACGTGTCAGCGGATTCGGATGACGTGTAGGGAGATTTGATCACATCATCCAACACCTTAAACAGAAAAGCGGGGCTTTGTTATATATGTACCAGTAATAAAGTATTTATATGATTTAAAAAAATTGGGGTGAATATCATTTATTGTTTGAATTGACAGGTTTCCAGTCCATCACAGGGACACCTGGACAGGTATCCAGTCAAGACATCTCAGCTGCATTTTTTGGACCAAACAGGACGGATGAAATCAAACGGATTCAAACATCTAAAAGTGTTTTTGTTTAAAATAAATGTAAATTTACAACAAAATAAAAAAATCTTGATGGATAAAAATACACAAATAAAAACTAGTTAAAAATTTCAGAACGTATGTTAGAATAAACATTAAAATATTTAACAGATATTTTAAAAGGGACTAATTTTTTAAACTATAAATTAATGTTGAATAATTATTAGAAACATTAACTAATATATTACCATTTCAGTGCTGTGGAAACGATTTAGATGTTGTAGAATTCCTTCTGCCTCGTCAACTTGCAGCTCCTGTAACTCCACACAGCTGCTCACTTCCTGAAGTGAAAAGTCTACAAAAAACAGCATCAGGAGAAAAAAAATTATAACCTGCTGTTTCTGGTTGATCACTCGAAATAACTTTGGCTTCTCTGAAGACAAACCGCTAAAATCTAAAGTTTTAAATGGCTAAATTGGACGGATGCGTTTGTATCTTCCTCCATTGTATTCAATGTGCGCGTTCGAGCCGAGTCTACATGTGACGTCACAATCACGCGACGGGAAAATCCGGATTTACCATGTAAAAAAACGGCGCTAATTTTAAACTATTTTTGAGAGGAATTTTCATTCATTTAACATTGTTTTAGCAAAAACGATCAGAGTTCAATCTTAAATTATATATATGTTGTGCCATTTTATGGAAAGTTCAAAGATGATGTCAGGGGAGCTTTAAGTTTCTGCTCACAGGGTGTAGTTCTTGGTTTACAGTTTTGCATGTCAAACCTTTCTTGTATTTTTCCCTCATACTTTGACTGTGACATTGTAATACTGTCAGCATCTTGCTTAAAGTCACTACCAAGAAAATGTGTCAATTTTCCTAAATCCTTCATTCTAAATTTTGATGCAAGTTTCTCTTTCACATCTTGAAGGGTATTCATATCACTGGTAGCAATAATCAAATTGTCTATCCATATGACAACAAACACCTTTCCAGTACCAGTCATCTTTATGTAAACACAATAATCAGCAGGGTTTTGAACAAACTTGATATCACATAGGTAGTCATGCAACATTTTGTTCCAGTTTCTGCCAGACTGTTTAAAGCTGCAGTATGTAGTTTATGGAAAATGCTGGACTTAGAAAAAATTTGAACAGACACACCTTTCTGGTCCCTCTCCCTTGCTCTGGCTGACCTGCAACTCACCCTCCTTAGCTCCTCCTCCACAGCATGGCCTGTCTCGTGACTGGCCAGGCGGGGTTGGGACAGGTGGGGGATGGGCGGGGGATGGGCGTGAGAAGCTCGTTCATGAACCAAACTCTGTTTTTATTGGCTGGTTAAAAACTCTGTTTTTATTGGCTGGTTAACGGCGGGTCACTGTGGGTTTTTAGAAATGCTTGTAGTACCACCGGGAGAAGCCAGAGGACTATAGTTTTTTTCAGAGATTACCTGTCTAACATCAGTCTGTCAGGAGATAGTGACAGAGTGAAGAAACATGTTAAAAATATATTTTTAGAAAAGTTACATACATGAGCTTTAAAGAGGAACTAAACTCCAAATTAACTTTTTTAGTTGATCAACACCCTAGAATGCGTCTAAAATGTTGTATGGCACTATGTCTGTGTTAATTTTCATATATTTGTGCGTATTAGTTTAAATCGGCAATATTTGGTCTAAAAACGTGTTTACGGGAACCCTATGGGTTGAACAGAGGAATTGCACCTTAATTTTCTTATTGGTCAAGGACTGTTCACTCTGACGTCACGAAAGTGGTTCAAGCCGAGCCAATCCCCTGCAGAGATGCAAGGTCCTCGCTGTAGTTCATACCTTATATGGAAGTGGCACATTGCACTCCAGAAGAGCTCTGCAGCAGAGCATATTATAGTTCTCTAGGTTGGAGCAGTGGGTGGGCATCTCAGGATCAGCCCTAAACTGGTTCAGATCCTACCTCTCTGACAGGTCTTTTTGTGTGTCCATCAATGATTTTACTTCTGCAGTGGCGGCTCTTAAATGGGGGGTTCCGCAGGGGTCCATCCTGGGTCCTCTCTTGTTCTCCTTATACCTGCTGCCACTCGGTGCTATTTTCCGGAAACACAATATACCTTTCCACTTCTACGCTGATGACTGTCAAATCTACTTCCCCCTAAGACAAAATGGTACAGGCTCTATTCAACCTCTGCTCGACTGCCTGGCTGACATCAGGGACTGGATGGCTTTAAATTTCTTAAGCTTCAATGATAAGAAGTCTGAAGCCATATTGTTCCTTCCCAATGACACAACCTCAAACCACTGCATTGACCTGTCTGCTCTACCCCTGTCCGAAAAACAAAAAGTCAAAAATCTGGGAGTGATAATGGATCCTTCCATGAAACTCAACAGTCATGTAAACATGATCGTCAAATCCTGTTTTTTCCAGCTGAGGCGTCTGTCTAAGCTGAAGCCCATATTATCCAAAAAGCACCTGGAGACAGTGATTCACGCATTCATTACATCTAGGCTTGATTACTGCAATTCACTTCTGTTTGGCGTCAGTCAAGCCACCATTGCACGATTACAACTGGTTCAGAACGCAGCTGCCCGATTTTTAACCAGCACACGCAAAAGAGAGCACATTACACCAGTCTTGGCCTCCCTTCACTGGCTACCGGTTCATCTTCGAATCCAATTCAAAATTCTCATGTATGTCTACAAATCGCTGAACAGTCTCGCCCCCGCCTATCTCTCGGATCTGATACACCCATATGTCCCTCCACGTGCTTTGAGGTCAGAGGATCAGGTACTCTTAATAGTTCCAGAAACTCGCCTTAAGCGCAGGGGTGACAGGGCGTTCTCTGTAGCAGGCCCAAGACTCTGGAACGAGTTACCGCTGCTCATCAAACAGGCCCCCTCCCTCTCGGTTTTCAAATCCCGGTTAAAAACTCACTACTACTCCATTGCTTTCAATGCCAGCTGATTTGTATTGGATCGTTTGATTTATGATCTGCAATGTTTTTATGTTTTTCGTGTTGTACTTCATTGTCTGTGTTGCCTGTTGCGTGTTTGTTTGTCCAGCACTTTGGTGTGGACTTGTTCCTGTTTAAAGTGCTTTATAAATAAAATGGTATGGTATGGTATGGTAGTTCTCGGAATGGCACTTATTTGAATCTTTTAACTTATTTATTGTATGAATACTTTCCACTTCATCGAAACTATTTGATTGTATTTGTTTTCTTATTGTGCAATGGACGAACAATGCATGAATGCCAAGATGGCGCAATGGTGTAGGAGCGGGTTTGGGATGCGACAGACCCAGGTTCGAACCCCGGTAACGGCATCTTTTTTTTTTCTTTTTTTTTTTTTCCTGAAGCCTTTTGTTTTGGATAGATCGGGTGGGAATAGATAAATACATCTACATATGTGTTATTTGTTGTTGCTTGCTGTAATGCCTCCTACCCACCGCCCCCGGTGTCGGGCGGCCGAAGCGGCCGGATAACACCGGTTTACATTCAAAGTCTATGGAAGAGACGCGTGGAGTCACGGGGAACAAGGAAGCGGCGAGATTCGAGTGATCGAAGCGGCGCGACGGCAGCCTGCACACGCACGCGCGCGTCGCCGTCGAGCCGCAGACGTCCCAAATGTTGATCTCTGGCGGCTCGACGCATCCGGCAAACAGTCGGGAGAGCCTCGCTATCTGATTACACAACCACAACGGGACTTTTTTCGGACTTTTTAAACTCACCGGATCCAGCCTCCAGGAATTGGACCCAAACTCCGGTAAGAAACGTGGCATTTTTACAGTTGCTGCTGACAGGCTGCTGTACTCTCCAGTGTAGATCACCCCAAACATAAAAAAAAGTTTTAATCTCATCGAAGACCGTCGGAGGTGCAGTTAAAACAACAACTGAACCCGGAAAACAAGCCAGAGACCCCTCCCTCTGCTACCCCCTAGTGTACGTCATCAGACGGTGTTCAGTGGTTCAGTGGGACTGTGACCAGCGGCCAAAAGGGGACGGCAGGAGCGTTTGCAGTTGTGCGGTGGGTAAGAGGCATTAGTTGTTTGCTGGAGTTTTAGGCCCTGTTTACACGGACACTGTGTGGGGGAAACACAACTTTTGGGTATGTTAATTAGGTTGAAAGTTTTGCGTTGACATGGGCGAATTCTGTGGATACGACTCTCTCCCCCCCACCCCCCGTACTCATGAATTTACTGTAGTTACCATGCTGGGCCTGTAGATGGCGCTGTGATCTTTGGAACCTTCACTACTGCGCATGCGTGCCACTGCTGCCTGAGGTAAACAAAGCACACGAGGCAGCCTGTTTTCCTCTCTGGCTAAAAGTTCAGCTACTACAAGTTGTTGTCAACAAGTTAACAACAAGTTAAAGCTGGAATTTGGATAAGAGTCAACAGATTTGACACCAAGTGGGACCGCTACAAGCTGCACACCAGTTGCTGACTGGACCGGAACCGAGTCAACATGTCTGACTTTAGTCCGTGAGAATCAGCTGATTTACAGCAGCGCTACAAGGTAAACCATGTTCTTAATAATGTTTCCTTGTGTTTAGTTCGATCACAGAACAACCAACTGAGGTTTTATTTTTATTTTTTTCCTGCGAGGTCGAAGCTGTTCCACGAAGCGGACCGGCGGTTCGGATGTGGGTCCAGTTTCCACCAGGATGAAACAACAGAGTCCAGTTCATTAAAGTTCGGTTAACGTGTTTTTAAAAGTGTTCAATTTAATTCTCAGTGTTTGTGACATGAGTTTGTGGTGTTGAATAAATAAATAAATTAAAAATCAACCTGGTGTCTTCATTTTCAACATGCAGCATGTTAGGCATGACGTAACGAGTCCAGATAGCTTCATTTAGCTCAGATAAATGTAAATATCTCCCACGCTAACATAAATACTGTTTATTATTGTTAAACTGTTAATATATAGCACATTTAGTATGTTATAGTGCAGCGTGACACGTGAAATGTCCGACTGCCTCGTTAACAGCGACAACTGGATCCAGGCAGCTGCTCTCTTCCAACACAGATGCAGGTAAGGTGTAGAATAATTAAATATGAGAATCAAAATATATTCCATCAGCTATAGTTCAGAAAGTGGTGCGTGTGTCCACTGTCCAGTCCACCGCCATTGTTAAAATGCCGGCTGTCTGCGCGTGCGTGCTGCGTGCATGTGTTCAAACAAAAGCTCCACGGGAGATGTTTACATTATCAACGGGGGGTCAGCGAAAAACTTCCACCTTGAGAGCAGGGTCAGAAAAGTATCGGTGTCATCGAGGGGGGCCAGCAGCGTCGTGTAGGCGATAAGCAAAGTCGCAAAGAGAAAGTAGCGGTTACACTCAAAATACGCGCCGTGTAAACAGGCCCTTAGTTTGTTTTAGTTTGTTGCTAGAGGGGGCGTGATCCAGTGTTGTTTTTGACAGCCATTTTGATTTTAGTTTTAGTCTCAGTCTTTTAGACTAAAATACTTCTTAGTTTTAGTCCGTTTTAGTCATTTATATATTTAATGGTTTTAGTCCAAGTTTTAGTCGACAAAAACTTAAAAAAATTAAGTCTAGTTTTAGTCTTTAAAAAAAGAAAAGAAAACATATTAGTCTTTACAAATTAATTTGTTTTAAAACCAGCACTCCCAGAACAGAAGAAAGAGAAATCTTTCTTCTATCAGACAGTTTGAGGAATTTTGTGCCCCCCCCCAACTGTCCCGATGTTCCATGTACATGCAAATGCTATTGTGAACACAATGTTGATACAAGAACAAACCCTGGGGCCCTAGCTCTTTGTTTGTGCTCACATAGAAAACATCCCTCCCCCAATGCTAATTGGCTCTGAAATGCTGTAAGTGATCTCTTCACTGGAAGGATTTTCTGTCTTAAGTCATATGAGAGCAGATTCAGAAGAGAAATTGCATTTCCTGTGAAAATGCATGTGTGAATGCCATTTGTTCAAGAATTAGCAAAAAACAGCTGAATATTATTAAATATATTATCTAAAATTTCAGAAAGAAGCTTAAATGTCTTAGAAATTAGAAGAGAGAGTACAATTTTGAAGCATTAGGCTGGAAAAAGTTTAAATAAGTGCAAATAATGTGGAATTGGTTGAAACAAGCCTAAATTAGCATAAAACAGCTTAATAGTAGCTAAAATAGCAGAAGAAGCTGAAACTAAACAAAAATTCCCAAATACTGTACTGGTACTCCAAAAATGCCCAAA
>JBBPBX010044760.1:0-20340 GCA_038048925.1 Garcialebias charrua
ATCTGGACCCATCAGAACCGCGCCGAACCGTCTGCCTGCTGGAGCGACAGCTTCTCCACCTGGCAGAAATAAATAAATAAAAACTCAGTTGTTGTGTGATCAAAGTAAACACAAGCAAACATTATATTAAGAACGTTGATTTACCTGCTGTAAGTCAGCTGTTTATCACGCTGGAAAGTCCGGTTCTGGTCCACAGTCCACTCAGCGGTTCTGGTTCTGGTCCACAGGCTCAGCGTGTGTGGTGTGCAGCTTGTTAGATGAAGCGGGTCCCACTGACTCAAATCTGTTGACTCTTATCCAAATTCCAGCTTTAACTTGTTGTTAACTTGTTGACAACAACTTGTAGTTAGCTGATTTTAGCCAGAGAGGAAAACAGACAAAGCAGCTGGTCTGTTTACCTCAGGCAGCGGCGGCGCATGCGCAGTAGTGAAGGTTCCAAAAATCACAGCGCCATCTAATGGCCCAGCATGGTAACTACAATGAAATCATGAGGACGGGGGGGTGGAGGGGGAGAGTCGTATCCACAGAATTCGACCGTGTCAATGCAAAACTTTTCACCTAATTAACATACCCAAAACATCCGTTTCCCCCACACAGTGTCCGTGTAAACAGGGCCCAAGACTTTTGCACAGCAGTTTGTCAGACTGTTGCAAAAGAGTGTTTCCTTTGCAACAACTTGAAGAACTGTTGTAAAACAACTAACCCGGCTTTTTGAAGACAAACAATATCTGCAAGCCAATAAACCTTTTTTTTTTTTTTTACAAATTTCTTAAAAAGTAAAAGAACTGGCATTTGTGCTTTTACATGAATTTAATCAAAGCAACATAAAACAACAAAAATATATACTTCTTTTAAATAATGGATCCTTATGGCTTGCTATCAATAATAATCAGTTCATGAGCACAGGATTTAAAATTTAACTGGAGATTATGCAAATGTGTTAACTGTTTGAAGTGAATTTAAAAAAGTCATATAGATTCACAAGCATCTGTGGTGCATGCTCTTACTTCAGTGTGAGAAAAACTTATTCTGCTCATGCAAACACTGAAAAGTAGCTACAATAAGACTATAAGCTTTCGCTGTGTGCAAAATGCAAATCCTGTAGAGCCAGGCAGAGCTGCAAAACTAACAGGAAATTTTGTATGGCACTTCAATAACTGAGCTTTCTCACCAGCAGATCCATGGCAGTAATAACCTCAGTCTAACCTGTATTTCTGAAGCAGGTGGTTGGTGGTGAAGTGGGTCCATCTCCACAGGCCAGATTATGAGTTCATAGCCAGACATGGACAGATGGAGGCAGAGGTTAGTCCTCCCTCCTGCGCTCGGATACACACACAAACATTTGGCAACCATCTTTTCACGAGACAATTACCTTACGACCTCTGCCAGCCCACACACACACATACACATAGACAGTCACACAAACACACTTGGCCAATTACCAGCACACTAAAGGAATGATAACAGCCACACTTGAGCCACTCACACAACCTGTCATGGTGTGAACATACACACTCTACAGCCCCTCCAGCTCCATAAAATGTGGCAAGCAGCTCCGTCTCTGAAGGGCACAGCAGCCATCTGTAGCTGTAGAGCGCAGACAACAAGTCGCCTGTCAAATTGTACGGTTCTTGTAGATTTTAGTTCATTTAGCTGTATATTGTGAACCCAAGTAAATGAAATAACACCAACATGTTATGCACTCTCTTTCTGATTTTATCACTGACTGTTATGATTACTGCAGCTCTTAAGCTCTCGACCTTGACCTCTCTAAATGGCTTTAAGAATCTGTTGGACTCCTGGCAAGAACCAATGCAGACATGTTCCTGTTTTTAGTTTTCTACATCTGCCTTATAATCTATCCGTTTTGCTACTTTGACATATTTTTTTAACTTGTTAAAAAAATCTGTATGCTTCTCTTATGATTGTCTATTGTCGCTGTTGTCATCATTCTTTGTTGAAACCAGGTCTCTCTTGTAAACGAGTCCTCGAGGCTCAATGGGATTAACCTGCCTAAATAAAGGTTGAATGAATGCTGGTAAAAACACTAACCAATAGGGAAGACAAAGTTTGCAAACAGAAGCGCTCATTTTTGTACATGCACAGTACTGCTGGATGACAGAAAACAAACAGCCAACAATGAAGTGGCATGGAGGCTGCACAGCTGCAGAAAGAAAAGCTCTGCAGAGAGTGGTGAAGGCTGCACAGAAGATGTTGGAGTCTCCCCACCATCACAGACATCTACACCTCCAGATGCAGAAAAAGAGCCACCTGCATCATGAAGGACCCCACTCAGCCATCACACACTTTTAGCCCCGCTCCCCTCAGGACGGAGGTTGAGAAGCATTAAGTGTAGAACCACTAGACTGAGGAACAGCTTCTACCCTGAAGCTGTTAGACTCATGAATCCCTAGATTCCCATGAGTCAGGATTATCACTGTGAAAATGACTGTGAAAAAAAAAATCACTGTAAACATCACTATAATGCAGGGGTGGGCAATTATTTTTTTCCATGGGGCCACATGAGAAATAGAAAATATTGTGGGGGGCCGGGCGAAATGACATAATTCAATACTGCATATTAATAGTATTTCTTTATTAAAAGCAGTAAATATCACTGTTTAGACAAACTGGTAAAAGTATTAGTTATGATTAATCAACAAAATAAAAAGCATGAGTGGACATTTTTGAGGGCTAACGTTGTCTTGTGACTTGACAACAATGCAATCATGCACATTGCGCATGTCTTGATTTACATATTGCATCATTTTGTACGTGAATTTTAAAAAGACATCAAAATTAAAGCAATGCAGTCCGCAAATGAGGTAAAATTAGAAACTATTTTTTTTGTTGTAACTCCCCTTACGGGGGCCGGTCAGAGTCAACCAAAGGGCCGCATGTGGCCCTGGGGCCTTACAATGCCCAGGTCTGCTATAATGCCACTTGATTGTTGATGTGTGCTGCTGACTATCCATGACGCTGATCTCATACTGCTGATTTATTTCATGTTGCTGTGTTCATTTGTCCTCATCTGCTCACACAGACTCATGTTTGTGCTGCTGTTGTTTGATGCATTGTTTTGTACAATTAGTGCTTAGTGTATTTTTTTTAGCGTATTTCTTAGTTCATGTCTTGGATCTTAGTGCTGTTTTTCTTTACAATTTGTATTTTTGTTGGATGGAACTGGGACCCTGTATACATAGTTTCATTCCACCTCATGTACTACATGTGGTGCGAATGACAATAAAGAATCTTGAATTGCTGAATCCTTGAAGAGGTTGACCCATTACCAGCCGACTTAGATTTATCAAATTGTGCTAAGAAGCTTATCTCTGAGGCAAGACTCCTGTCTTGTGGTTGAACAACTTTATAATTTCAGCCAAGACGTGCTACCCGATGCTGAGAAGTGGATGTAAGGACGACCCAACACACTGGACCAACGTTGATCACATAGATATCTGTGAGGATCTGATCTAATCTCCATGTTTGTTCACTTGAGCATTGCTGAAGGTCAACAAGTTGTTAAAATATGATATAGCAAGTATAAAATATAATCCTATTTTAAGAGACTTTCTCTCATATCCCCCTTTCCCCCTCCTGTTTACACATGCACACACATACTACCGTAAATGACTGTGGACCACCACAAACTTGGAATATCACAACTTCCTGAAAATTACTTAGATCAATAATAGAATCAAATAAATCCAACAGACAAATGTTCTGTTGTGTTTCCAGCTCGTCCCTGGTGAAAACAGGTTACACATTCTGAGAACACAGCTTCTTTGTCATGATCAGTTCAGATCAACTTGTATCGGGCGGGTATAATGTGAGCTGGACATGCATATGTGAGACAGATCACCGAATTGTATCTGCCTGAAAACAAAGAATCAAATGTATGTGATAGAAAAATGAACATCACAGACACAGTTCTCATTATTTAGAATCCGGGTCTGTTTGTTAATCGTGAAAAGCCACTTATTTTGTCTATCTGAGTAATTTTTTATACAGTAAAGTAACATGGTATATACATGACTTATTCTACTCCCCTTTTCTCAGCTATTTGCACATCCAACCACAACGCAGGACTGAATGGGTTTTTTTTTTGGCTTATTTATCTCTATGTGGCCCTATGATGGACTTGTGACCTGTCCAGGGTGTCAAAAAGTGACTGCTGGATATGGGCACCAGTAACCTCTGTGACAAGAAAACGAAAAAAATGGAAAAGATATTGGATGGATGGATGTTAGGGGGCAAAAGTGATTGACAAACTGTATAAATGCTTAAAAGGATGTAAAGTGTAAAGTGCCTTGAATATTCCTGTCTATTTCTTTTGGCTTCAAGAAGAAAAAAAATGCATCCCTGCCAGGAAAAACAAACAAACAATAATTTGAGGATGTCTTGTCCGGTCTAACAACGCTGTTCTACCTCGAACAACACCTAATTTTAAATAGCCCAGAAGTGCTAATTATTATTTAATAGATTTACAAAAATCAGGCAAAGTAGCTAGCCAACTAATCTGTTGTTCCTCCATTACATGCTAAATCTAATTGGGAGTTTTTATTTCACAGCATTAATTTATATAAAACAGAAGAAATAAAATTAGCATCCCTTGAAGGATTGCTTATGATGACTCTAAGCTATAAGCAGACTAAAGTTAAGCCCAAGATCTGCTCCAATGATTGAGTTATTGTGTTTGCTAAGTTTTAGTTCTGTCAGTCATCTTGAACCAAGTTGAGTCCAAACATTTATTTTCTGAGAAATGTATTAAAATCTGTTTTCTGGTTCATAAGATATTATGCTATCAGACAAACACACACAGACACAGGTAATTATCATCACATGCTTTTCACTGCAGCAGGTGATACGTAAGACGACACTGAGACACTCACAGGAAACATAAGGATTCATGGCTAATTAATTTATTGTTCAGTTTTGCAGATATGATGACCTACAGACAGTAAACATTTAGTGTAATATTATCTTCATAATGCCTTGCATCATTGCTTTTAAAGCTTGCAATCTTTCAAATCACCTTTTTGATTTTCAATGTGCATAATTTCCTTGAAAATGTGTATTTAAGTCAATTATCTATAGTAAAAACCCAAAAGTAATTCCAGGAGCTTTGCTGCTGAATTTTGCTGCTTCCTATTCCTTTCAGCTTAATTTAATTAAACATATATTTATATAGAAGAGAGCCTTAATGAGACCAACACAAATAATCTAGATGATCTGATTTGAATGCACATTATAAATACCTTGCATGCCTCAGATGAAATTATTCCAATTATACAGCAAAGATTAAACTCAAAACACCTGCTATGCACGGTTTAATGAATGGCCTTCTAATTCTTCCTTGTGCTCCTGCATTCACCTTGACCACATGCTGTTTTGGTGGCACACAGAAGCACCACCTACTGTGTTATCAAAGTCATTAGCTCTTATTTTTCTGTGATAGACTCTCTTAACTAGATACCATCACACCCACACCCTTAATCCTATTATTAGTATTCTTCTGTCACTGTTAAAAGAAGACATTTGCCAGGCTTATAAAACAAACTGAAAATCCATTTTGGGGACCAAGCTGGTGATAGTTTTCCAGTTAATTTGCGATTGTAAGAGTAGAGTCGTTTGAAAATTATTAATGGTGAATACATTGTATAGGGGCTGCAGTGACTACACAGCATATGTGCCACTTATTAATGAGGATTTATGTATAAGAAAGGGCATCTGCAAATTTTATGACAGCCTGAGCTTAAGCTTTCTAAAGGAAGAAACATAAATGCACAAAATAATTCTATGACAAAATACTCAGTTTATTGGAAATTTTTTATTTTTTTTGCTTCTTAAAATGATGTTTTATCTTATATAGTACAAATATTGCGAAAAATAAGGTTATTTCTATAAATAAAATACTATTCTTTAGATTCAGACAGAGTTCTGACTTGGATGTAAGTTTTTAGGTCGTGTTAGAGGAGAGGTAATGACTCATCCTAAGGCTGGAAAGTCACTGCACCACAGGAATGAAAGGAGACTGCAAGGCCATTGTAGGGAACGGGATAAATAATTAGACATTAGTGCCCAAACAGAGGGGAAGGTGTATATGTCATGACTCCAAAACATGACTTTTATTTCAAAAGTCAGTAGCGGGTATGTCTGGCCACAAATTTTGGGGACAAAAGGGCAGATCTCATAGTTGATGGTTGGAGAAAGGTTGGCAGTATGCAGCACTAAATGCAGTCAGAGTTTAAGAATGTGGCAGGTATAAAAGACTACCCTTCATGCACAGGAGTGCAGAGGATCCCACACTGCAGCTAGAAACCTGGAACAAGCCTCCACAAGTGAGACAGCATCGCAGGTGACTAAATGGTTATAAATAATATTTAACACTTTTTATTTAATACTGTATAAGTTAAAGTGCTATGCATATGGCTGTTATTGAACATATGTCACTAGCTGTTGCACAATTTTTTAATCAAATAAGCCTAAAAAGGAGGGTTATGATCTGACAAAGGAAAGTATATAAAAACATCTGTATCGGTTATCGGCCAAATACGTTTTAACATATCTGCATATCGGATATTGGCCAAAAATCCAATATCATGCATCCCTACTATTTTTTGTAAAGATATGATTTTTAAATATATTTATTCCGCTTAGCTTATATTAGTAGTTCAAGGTAATGAAAAATATGCACAAATATTTCATGTTACTTCAGCGTTATTGCTGTGTTCTACAATAGTCAAGAAAGTTTCTCTGTTTTAATGTCCCAACCATTAAATCTTCACTTCAGGCTTTTGAAAATCTGGTAGTAGAAAAATGACAAACCTCTGTGACATAAAGTTTCCATTTGGCAGAACAGATGAACCACAAATGAATTCTAACTGCTGCACATATGTTTCAAAGGCAACTAATTATATCTGTGAAGGCTTGAGCGGGTTATTATTTATTCTTGCTGTGCATGTTTTTGGTTGGTGTGATGTGGCAAGCAGCTGAGACGAAAGCCTTGTCTACGTCGGACACAACTCAGACACATTTTGTAGGCATTTGTCTAGAAACCTTCAATTTTATTCATCAGTACTGTTATTTCTAGCAGGTCTTTACAGGTCCGTGCACAGTCACATTCACACATTCACACCATCACAGACACCACCCTGTTTTTAAGTCTTTTGATTAACCGTTTCTCACCATGTTGACATGTCAGAGCGGGGAAAAAAAATCCAGGTGTCAGTAATCACATTAATGATGGCTGCATTCCAGTTAGATGTATCTGTTACAGAGATATGGCATGACACCTGCAGCCTTTCTCTCATGCCTTATACTCTTCATCAAGACATTGTTATTCCCTGCTGCCATGAAAAGTTGACAATCGTGTAATAATTACCATTGTATCTGTAGCATATCTGACAAACCAGCAAGTGAATTTTAATGAACTCCTAGAAAGTGATCACAGTCGTCAGACGAGGAGTCGAACCTGCAGTCGTCAGACGAGGAGTCGGACGCACCGTCGTCAGACGAGGAGTCGGACGTGCAGTTGTCAGACGAGGAGTCGGGCGTGCAGTCGTCAGACGAGGAGTCGGGCATGTAATCTTCAGACGAGGAGTCGGGCGTGCAGTTGTCAGGCATGTCCGACGTGAGGTCTGCGAGCGGCGAGTCCAGAGGAGTCGGATCAGGCGGCAAGACCAGATGAGCCGGATCAGGGAGAGACAGGTCAGACGGGTGGCCTGAAGACCATTCATTGAGCCGGGGCCAGTCAGGCAGGTGGTTAAGAGGTCGTCCAACAGGCTTTTCAGGCAGAGACAGATCAGACAGGTTGCCTGAACACCATTCATCAAGCAAGGGCCGGTCAGGCAGGTGGTTGAGAGGTCTCCAACAGGCTTTTCAGACGGGAAGCTTGGAGACCATTCATCAAGCTGGGGCCAGTCAAGCAGGCGGTTGAGAGGTTGTCAATCAGGCCCTTCAGACAGGAACAGATCGGGGACGAGAGTCTTAGACAGGTCGAGGATGAAGTTCTCTAATGGGTCAGGATCTTCAGTGATAGATTCTGGGTCTTATTTGGCTAGTTCTAGATCTTATTCGGCTGGTTCTGGGTCTTCTTCAGCTGGTTCTGGGTCTTCTTCCGCAGGTTTCAGATCTTCTTTGGCAGGTTTCAGATCTTCTTCGGCAGGGTCTAGATCTTCGGCGGCTGAGCAGGCTGGAGCGGCGTTTGGAAGCTGGCTGGTTGTGGCAGGTTTCAGTTCTTCGACAGGGTCTGGCAGCTAAGCAGGAAGGAGCAGCCGCTGGAAGCTGGCTGGTTGTGGTAGGTTTCAGTTATTCGACAGGGTCTACATCTTTGGCAGCTGAGCAGGCTGGAGTGGCTACTGGAAGCTTGCTGGTTGTGGCAGGTTTCAGATCTTTTTCTGCAGGGTATAGATCTTCGGCGGTTGAGCAGGCTGGAGTGGCTGCTGGAAGCTGGTTGGTTGTTGTTGTGGCTGCTGGAAGCTGGCTAGTTGTTGTTATGGCTGCTGGAAGCTGGCTGGTTGTTGTTGTTGTGGCTACTGGAAGCTGGCAGGTTTTTATTGTGGCTGCTGGAAGGTTGTTGTTGTGGCTGCTGGAAGCTGGCAGGTTGTTGTTGTGGCTGTAGGATTCTGGCTTGTTGTTGTTGTGGCTGCAGGATTCTGGCTTGTTGTTGTTGTGGCTGCAGGATTCTGGCTTGTTGTTATTGTTGTGGCTGTAGGATTCTGGCTTGTTGTTATTGTTGTGGCTGCAGGATTCTGGCTTGTTGTTGTTGTGGCTGCAAGATTCTGGCTTGTTATTGTTGTGGCTGCAGGATTCTGGCTTTGTTGTTGTGGCTGCAGGATTCTGGCTTGTTGTTTTGGCTGCAGGATTCTGGCTTGTTGTGTTGTGGCTGCAGGATTCTGGCTTGTTGTTGTTGTGGCTGTAGGATGCTGGCTTGTTGTTGTTGTGGCTGTGAGATGCTGGCTTGTTGTTGTTATGGCTGCAGGATTCTGGCTTGTTGTTGTTGTGGCTGCAGGATTCTGGCTTGTTGTTATTGTTGTGGCTGTAGGATTCTGGCTTGTTGTTATTGTTGTGGCTGTAGGATTCTGGCTTGTTGTTGTTGTGGCTACAAGATTCTGGCTTGTTGTTGTTGTGGCTGTAAGATTCTGGCTTGTTGTTGTGGCTGCAGGATTCTGGCTTGTTGTTGTTTTGGCTGCAGGATTCTGGCTTGTTGTGTTGTGGCTGCAGGATTCTGGCTTGTTGTTGTGGCTGTAGGATGCTGGCTTGTTGTTGTTGTGGCTGTGAGATGCTGGCTTTTTGTTGTTGTTGTGGCTGCAGGATACTGGCTTGCTGTTGTTGTGGCTGTAGATACTGGCTTGTTTTTGCTGCAGGATCAAGGCTGGCTGCTACAAGTTCAGGGCTGGCTGCTGCTGTAAGTTCAGGGCTAGCATCTACTGCTGCAAGTTCAGGGCTGGCTGCTGTTGCTGCAATTTCAGGGTTGGCTACTGTTGTTGCAAGTTCAGGGCTGGCTGCTGCTGGTTCTGCAGGCTGAAAGCTGGTTGTGGTTACTGCAGGTCACTGGCTGATGATGGCTACAGGTTTAAAAATGGGGACGTCTGGTTCTGGTAGAGGACTAGGACTGATGGCATGGAGTCGGAAAAGTGGCTCCAACCAACGCTTCTCCTCCAGTACTTCGTCCAAAATGTCCCCCATACCAGGAGATTCAATTAACCCTGGGAGACAAATATATTCATTCCACATGTCTGTAATGGCCTCCCACCTTTCTAACAGATTGCAAAAAGTGGCTGAGTTCATATATCTCTGGACGACGTCACGGAGCCTAGAATAATCCTCAAAAGGGAGTCTGGACAAAAATGCTTGCCTGCAGGGTTCATGTTTGGTCTTGTCTTACTGTCAGGGTTTCAGACAGGTCAGGAACAGGAGTGAACCCAATTGTGCAGGCAAGTGTCAGACTCAAGGATTATAAAATAAATAAATTTTTAATAACAAATTAAAGAGTTGGCAAGGCAGCAAAACTTACTCTAAGAAGAATCAGGACAGACTGGATCAGACAGGACAGACTGGCAGGTTATACCCAACGAAGACACGACAAAGAACAGACTGGCAGGCAGGCTATATATACACACAGACAAGACAGGACACAATCACAAACACCTGGGAACACAAGGTGGAAATAATTTTAAACAAATGGGATGACACAAGGGTGCACAGACAAAGGATGCCCACTAGATGGTACCATCCCTATAGTCATAAGCTCAGAGGTGACAAGGCTTTCTCTGTTGCAGGTCCTAGACTGTGGAATGAGTTGCCACAGAGTGTCAGGCAGGCTCCCACACTCGCAGTTTTCAAGTCTCGCTTGAAAACCCACATCTATTCTCTTGCCTTTAACACAGTGTGATTTGTTTTNAGTGAATTTCTCATGCATCTTGGAGGTCACAGGTTGCTGATATTTGCAGATAGAACAGTCGCACACTCCCATGGAGAACGAGGATTCGTTAAAGTGTTTGGCCAACTCAGACAGATGGTCTACACTTTGAGAAGAGCAGTGCGACTAGAGAAGCTGGACGTCAGTGACCCTCGTGGTGTGTGTGCTTATGCATGTATGACAGTGTTACAAAGGCAAATGTTATACAAGTATTGTTTCAGTCACACTGCAACCCACTGCCAAACCCTGACAGTAATTGGCTGGCAGAAAAGTAAACAAAGGAAGTGGCACTGAACAACAGGCATCAGTCAGGGCTGAATGCCACGAGGACAAATATCTTCTACACTTCAGTGCCTCTTTGTTTCTCGCCTTCTTTCACAGTCAAAGGTTCGTTTTCCTCATTGCAAACAGCAACGCTTTCTTCTTTTTATCCACTGCAGTCTCGCAGCTTTTTCCTGTCCTCTTTACCTCGCTTTTTTTTTTTTGCCCTTTTACGTCTATTATCATAGTAAGCTTGTCCAAGCAAAGACGAGGCCCCCACGCACGCTAACCCACATAAACACAGAGCAGCGAAGTGAGCAGTCACACCTTAGATATCAAGCACATACTGCTGGGACTAACACTTTGTAACATAAGCAATTAACACGCTGTTGAACTGGCCTTGACATGAGCCGAGAGATCAATTACATACACAGAGCAAAAGATCCTGCACACACATACACGAGGGCGCAAAAAATAAAATAAAATACCACTTTGATGCTCGCACACATGCAAAAAGATTCTGGCAGCCGTCCAGACTGAGTCTTGTTGCTTGTGTCTAAAAAGCCCTGAGCATCGTATCGACAACTGTAATAACTGTGGCTGGCAGGAGAGAGCAGATTACAGCAGCAATAATAGGACCTAAACACGCACATGTACACGCACACGCACACAAATATAAATCTCCTTTTACTCTGAGTCCAAAACCTCTTTTATTTCCATCGCAACACGGCTGCACACATAACCTGTGGAGTTGGTTACCTGCAAAAGAATCAGTATGGAAAATATACTGTATGACATTTTAGGTTATATACTAAAAAATAAAAAAAATATTGATTCAGAATAGCCGATGAAACAGTTGAAGTCACTGACTCTGCTGAAGAAAAATAAGCCAACTCCAAGATGACTGACAGTTAGGTGTTTTTGTTTTCATTCTTAGAGCAACGGGCCATCTGACTCCATAACTTCAACCTAAAGAATGAACAGCGTCCAAAGAGAGAACAGTCTGAACCAGTCAGCAAGGAGTGAGGCAGTCAGCCCAGGAGTGAATCAGTCAGTACAGGAGTGAATCAGTCAGTACAGGAGTGAATCAGTCAGTACAGAAGTGAGGCAGTCAGTACAGGAGTGAATCAGTCAATACAGGAGTGAATCAGTCAGTACTGTACAGAAGTGAGGCAGTCAGTACAGAAGTGAGGCAGTCAGTACAGGAGTGGATCAGTCCAGGAGTGAGGCAGTCAGTACAGGAGTGAACTAGTCAGTACAGGAGTGGATCAGTACAGGAGTGAGGAAGTCAGCCCACGAGTGAGACAGTCAGTCCAGGAGTGAGGCAGTCAGTCCAGGAGTGAGACAGTCAGCCCACTAGTGAGACAGTCAGTCCAGGAGTGAGACAGTCAGTCCACTAGTGAGACAGTCAGTCAAGGAGTGAGACAGTCAGCCCACTAGTGAGACAGTCAGTCCAGGAGTGAGACAGTCAGCCCACTAGTGAGACAGTCAGTCCAGGAGTGAGACAGTCAGTCCACTAGTGAGACAGTCAGTCCAGGAGTGAGACAGTCAGTCCACTAGTGAGACAGTCAGTCCAGGAGTGAGACAGTCAGTCCACTAGTGAGACAGTCAGTCCAGGAGTGAGACAGTCAGTCCACTAGTGAGACAGTCAGTCCAGGAGTGAGACAGTCAGTCCACTAGTGAGACAGTCAGTCCAGGAGTGAGACAGTCAGTCCACTAGTGAGACAGTCAGTCCAGGAGTGAGACAGTCAGCCCAGGAGTGAGACAGTCAGTCCAGGAGTGAGACAGTCAGCCCATGAGTGAGGCAGTCAGTCCATGAGTGAGGTAGTCAGTCCAGGAGTGAGACAGTCAGCCCATGAGTGAGGCAGTCAGTCCATGAGTAAGGAAGTCAGCCCACGATTGAGACAGTCAGTCCACGAGTGAGGCAGTCAGTCCACTAGTGAGACAGTCAGCCCAGGAGTGAGGCAGTCAGTCCAGGAGTGAGACAGTCAGTCCATGAGTGAGACAGTCAGCCCAGGAGTGAGACAGTCAGTCCATGAGTGAGGGAGTCAGTCCAAGAGTGAGACAGTCAGCCCAGGAGTGAGACAGTCAATCCATGAGTGAGACAGTCAGCCCAGGAGTGAGGTAGTCAGTCCAGGAGTGAGACAGTCATTCCAGGAGTGATGCAGTTAGCCCACTAGTGAGACAGTCAGCCCAGGAGTGAGACAGTCAATCCATGAGTGAGACAGTCAGCACAGGAGTGAGACAGTCAATCCATGAGTGAGACAGTCAGCCCAGGAGTGAGGTAGTCAGTCCAGGAGAGAGGCAGTCAGCCCAGGAGTGAGGTAGTCAGTCCAGGAGTGAGGCAGTCAGTCCAGGAGTGAGGCAGTCAGTCCAGGAGTGAGGCAGTCAGCCCAGGAGTGAGGCAGTCAGCCCACTAGTGAGGCAGTCATTCCATGAGTGCACAAATGTAGGTCAGAGTGATTTAGGCAAAATATTTTTTAAAACATTAAATCAATTTAAAAAAACAAACATATATTCATTTTTTTAACTGTTTAATCATGAGCTGCAATGTCATTACAGTATGATCATCTGCAGAAGATGGTAAATGACTTCAAGCGTTTTAAGGAGCTCTGGACCACCACTTCTGATTGGCTGCACTGGAATGAAAGCTGGCTCAGTGACCCCCTCTCTTCCATCAACCCTGAGCAGCTTCAGCGCATCATGAGCAAAGCCAAAGAGACCATGAACACATGTACTGAACAGTTCAAAGACCTTCCTGGTAGGTTACACATCTATCACTACAGAAATATTATGAAGAAATGCATGATTATTGGGCACAAGACTAACTTTTTGTTCTCTGATTTGCTCTTTTTGTCTTACACATTAGATATCCAAAGGTTGGCGACTATAATGCAGAGCAAGATAGAAGACTTCCGCCCATTTTTTCTAGTAATTCAATTCCTGAGGGACCCAAGGATGAAAATTCGTCATTGGGAGATCATTTCAGAGCGCATTAACATTAAAGTCACACCCAAAGCCAACTCCAATCTTACTCGCTACTTAGAGCTTGGCTTACAGAACTACACTGATGAAATAGACGCCGTGGCTGAGATTGCTCAGAAAGAATACAGCATTGAACAGGTGATTATGAAAAGGACTTCAGATTTAATGTAGCCTTCCATAAGGTGTTAAAAGAAGGATTTCTAAGGAATGGTGTGATATCGCTCCTTTCCTTTTACTGTAATACTAAAAGTTCAAAAAAAGAGTTGCTGTCCAATAAAACAGTAGCAACAACTCCCCTCATAATGTTTGCTAATAGATAGTTTTATTATGTACATATTTCCAATAAAATGAGAATTAAAGTACTCATTGCAATGTCTTGAAGACCAGATGAAATAATTCATGAAGTAAGAAAAAATTTGCACATCTTTTTTCTGATGTTGATGATTAATATATCCTTAAAAAAAATTTATGAGCCAAATGTTTTATTTCATCCCTCCTGACCGCCACAGGGCAGTGCTGAAAGCACTGAATGTTCCCTTTGCGCATGCAATGTTGGAGTAATATCAAAAAAGTCACAGGTGTGACATGGATGACCAATCAGAGGCTATATAGCCTGGCGTCATCCGCGGCTCTTCTCCTTTTTTCTTCTCGTGCGCGGTTCACTCCAGGGCTTCAGCCCCTTGGAGCTTTCCATTGTCGCGGGAGGCCCGACTGCAGAGCAGCATGTTCGCCCCCCAAGGGGCTGCAATGGTTTAGCCTTTGTTCAATGCATTTCTCGTGTTCGTTGGGGACTACGGCGGCTTTTTGCCCCTCTTTCAACTTACAGCGTTTGACTACTGTGTTTGTGATTCAAAACTGGTGAGTAGTCTTCTTTCTTAATTTTACCTTGGCTAGCAACGCCGTCTGCTTTGTGGAGATGGCTACCATGTCAACACGTAGTCTTTACTTTTGCCTTGATTAGCAGCGCCATCCACTTGTAGAGTTTTCCAACAGCGTGGTTAGTTTGGATTGTGCTCTGAAGTTCAATTACTTAGCCAGCTGTGTTCTGGTCTTGTTTCTATTGTAAGGCGAGCGTTCACACACCTTCTATTAATCTTTTTTCCTCCGACCTCATAACGGTTGGACTAGGCTAGCGGTGTTAGTCTGTTTTGTGCTAAGCTAGGATTACTAGTTCTGGTCTTGTTTCTATTTGTAATGTGTGCGTTCGCGCACCTTCTATTATTCATTTTTTCTCTAACCTCATAACGGTTGGACCAGGCTAGTGGTGCTAGCCTCTCAGATTTTGGGCTGAGTTAGGATTACTAGTTCTGGTCTTGTTGCTACTTGTAAGGCGTGCGTTCACGCACCTTCTATTAATCATCTTTTCTCCAACCTCATAACAGTTGGACTATAGCTAGTGGTGCTAGCCTCTCTCAGTTAGGCTGAGCTAGGATTACTAGTTCTGGCCTTGTTTTACTTGGTGAAGGCAAGCGTTCACGTCCCCGCCCTCTCCCAATCATTCTCACCAGCATCGTAACGGTTTGGCCAAGCTAGGATTATTAGTTCTGACCTTGTTCTTTCATTGGTGAAGGCAAGCATCCGTGCCTCTCTCCCAATCATCTTTTACCAACTTCAAACAGTTGGACTAAGCTAGAGGTTCTAGCCTCTGAGTTCTGGCCTTGTTTTAATTCGGGACGGCATGTGTGCGCGTCCCCTCTTCCAATTCGCGGCCTATCCTTTTGTCCTTATTTTGTTTCCTGGACGTAGCTGGCGGTGCCAGCCCTTTTGCTGATTTGCTGATTTTTTACTAAATATGAGCATGGACGGCTCTCACTGCTGCACGGGTTGTGGGACCATACTCCAGGAGGATGACGGTCATTGCAATGGACAGTCATCCTCCTTCCTTTTCCGTCCCTCCATCGGAGGAGTACCTGAGGGAGTTGCATGGTTGTTGGCGGGAGCCAAAACTTTTTGCGCACCTCTTGGCGGATGGCTGAGCATTGGCGGCCATGCATGAGCTGCCAGCGATGGTCCTGGATTGCATGTTGGCAATCGAACCTGCTGTTGCCTTGCTCATTGTGTCACCAGAGGAAGCTCTGCACAGGGAGGTTTGTGTCCATGTCCTCAGTGTTGTGTCACGGATGAGTTCCTCTGTAGAGCTTATCAAGCCGAAGCGTGTGCTGGCCGCCTTGGCAATTCCATGGCACACCTCATGTTTGCCCTTTCTGCGTCCCTTCAGGGCACTAGTGGTGCGACCGCAGCAATGGGCTTTAGCGATGCTGCGCTTCAGGCCTTTGCACTGATGACGCAGGAACCTGGGCTTGTGATGTCCTTCTTGGTCCAGGCTTGCCGACAGGTCTGGTTGGCGCAGTCAGCTCAGACTGAGCCATCTCGTGGAACCCTCGGTAATGTCTCGGTGGTGCCGGGGGAGTTATTTGGTTTGGCTGCCTTGGAAGCACTGGAACGGACCGTCCATGCATGACAGATGAGGCAGTAACTTTTGAGCCTTAGCAGGGCGATTTCGTGGGTCGGTCCACCAACCAACTGTGCAGTTTTGGACCAGGGACTCTGGCCACCGCCTACCCATGGCCCTTAGGAGCAGTGGAGGGAGACGGTGATGCCACCAGGCCGACCATCTGATATTTTTCCCACCAGCAGTTCAGTCACTGGGCTGCTCACACCATGAACCCATGGATGGTTGCCAGTCTGACCCATGGTTAATGGCTACAGTTCTGACGACGGCCTCACATCTCATGCCGGGTCAAGATGACTGTAGTCGCCAACCCGGTGAAAGCTAGAGCACTAGGCCAGGAGCTTACGTCCTCCTGGCCAAGGGTGCAATCAAGGCAGAGGACGGCAGGTTTCGTCCCTTTTCAGATCTGAGGGGACTCAACTGGTACTTAAGGGTGCTGCCCTCCCACACACTCATGAAAGCAGAGGTCCTTCAAGCTGTCACAAGGGAGAATGGTTCACGTCAATAGACCTGGAAGATGCTTATTTTCATGTGCCTATTGCGGCAGAGCATCGCCATTTTCTCAGGTATGCCTATTGGGGTCATCACTGGCAACTCTGGGCACTCCCATTCTGGCTCTCTCTTTCCCCGAGGGTGTTCACTCAGTGCATGAAGGCAGCCCTCTCTCCTTTGTAGGCCTTCAGAGTGAAGGTTCTGCCGTACTTAGACAATTGGCTTCTCTTTGCTCCATCTCAGGCCTGTGCCTTTCGCGACACAACCCACCTGCTAGCTCAGGTGTCTCAGTTGGGCCTTAATGTCAACCTGGAGAAGAGTTGCCTGATCCTTTTCCAAACTAACACCTTTTCTTTGGTGATGCTGGATTCACACTCCATGAGAGCTCACCCATCTGCTCAAAGGTTGGCGGCATATTCCAGTTGGTCAGTCAGTTCAGGCTGGGCAAGCAACTCCCCTATGTTGCCTTCCTGTAGCTACTAGGCAAACTGCCGTCAGTCACTCTGGTGGTGTCCTTATGCCTGCTGCAACTTCGCCCCTTGCAGAGGTGGCTCTGCAGCTTTTGCCTGGATGCCAGGCCGCACAGGCATCACAGGTTTGCAGTGACATGGTCAGGTCTTCAGGCCCTGACTCCATGGAGAGACAAAGATTATTCGTCCAGGGGTGTCCCCATGGGAGTGGTAGTGTGTCGCAGGCAAGTGGGCATGACAGATGCCAGCTCTAAGGGATTGGGCACTGTGTGGCAACAGAGCAGTTTAGGGCTGCTGGGATCAAAGGACTGTTCCAACTGTATATATGTGCTGGAGCTGCATGCAGCGCATTGGCACACAGGTACTTCCTACCCCACCTGGAAGTGGGGCATGCTCTCATTCAGCTGGACAACATCTCTATTGTCTACCACATCAACCACCAGCAGACACCAGGTCAGCACAGCTTCTGAGAGTGTCCAGAGAGCCCTTGGAAGGGGCCTCTCCTCAGCTGTCCACCCTACGGGCAGCATACTTACCAGGGCGACACAGTCAGGTCGCAGACTTTCTCTCCTGCCAAGGATCTGCTCCGGAAGATTGGTCCCTCCACAGCAGGGGTCTGCAACCTGTGGCTCTGGGCCACATGCAGCTCTTTGATCCCTCTGCAGCGGCTCTTTCAAGCTTTGACCAAAACTGAATTGTTGTTATGCAAACAACAAAAAACAGCTAGTTTTAATAGTTTTGCTGTAATTTCATTTGCAAATATGTGAATATTGGGACAAGTACAACAAGTAAAACTTTAACTTCATGCTTTATTTCTATACTTATCGGTAATAAATTTTTCCACAATAAATAAATTACCCAGATTTGTATAGTTCATAGTTTTTATTAATAACAAACCCTCTCTTTAAAATAATCTTTTTTTTTGTTTGTCTTAAATTGTAAAAAAAATTAAAATGATTAGTTATTTTATTTTTATAATGTCACCCCTGGTGGCCACAAAACCACCTTCCAACAAACCTAAAGTGGCACATGGGCCACGAGTTGATAACTACAGTTGTAGCATGTTGCAGCTCCGAACACGTTTCATTTAGTGAACAAAGGCGTAAAATGGCTCTTTTGATTGTAAAGGTTGCAGACCCCTGCTCCACAGCGACATAGTGCTGATGATCCGGGACTGTTTTGGTCAGGCAGTGGTAGACCAGTTTGCATCAGAGGGGGTGCCTCAGTGTCCACTAGGGTACTCCCCTACTGGGGCATCGGATGCGCTGGGCCAGGATGCATTGGCCCATCCTTGACCAAGCGTCGTTCTATATGCCTTTCCACCCCTTTCTATAATTTGGTTGGGGGGACTGATATGGCACCCCAATCCTCAACATCTTTGGCTGTGGGTGTGGCCACTGCAAGGCTAGGACAGCAGCTAACTGGAGTTTCGAGCCCTGTCAGATGCACTATCCTGGGCACCCTCTACTCTTCAGCAGGATGGAAACAGATGGTGTCTGTTTTCCCAATGGTGTCTGATCACAATGAGGATCCAGTCTCCTGTACAGTACCCACCATCTGGAGTTTCTCCAGTCTCTCCTTGGTAAGGGCCGCTCTCTTTCGATGTTTACAGTTTATGTAGCGGCATTATCATCTGATCACGCCGGCATCGATGGCCGTGCGGTGGGGAGACATGATCTAGTCTCTCTTCTCTGCATGGTGCCCATAGGTTACACCCGCCAACAACTACACGAGCATCAGGTTGGCAGCTGCCCTTGGTTCTCAAAGCTCTGTGCCGCCCTCCATTCGAACCTCTAACACAGACAGACCTCAAGTGTTTTTTCATGTAAGATGGCTTTTGTTGGCTATGGCCTCAGCGAGAGGGTCGGCAAGCTACAGGCTCTCAGCTCCTCATGCCTCAGGTGGGGCCCTGAGGGCTCTGATGTTACCTTGTGGCCAAACACTGCATTTGTACCAAGGTGTTATCTCACTCTAACTGTAACCACCCGTTGATGCTGGCACATTTTCAGCCTACACCTGGCGAGAGGTCTGGATTATTGTGCCCAGTGAGAGCACTGGAGGCATATGTTGCAGCTACTGCCATTATACGATGTTCAGACCAGCTGTCTGTATCTTACGGAGGCCCTAGGTTAGGCTATCCTCTTTCCAAACAGCGCCTTTCCCACTGGATCGTGGATGTCATCTGCCACATCTATACCGTGGGGCACGGCTCCCTGCCGGTTAGCATGAAGGCATATTCTGCCAGGGACATTTCTGCTGCCTGAGCTACCCTGAGAGAAGTTCCAATGAAAGCAATATGTGCTGCCGCATCAGGGGCTTCCCCAAGCATGTTCACCAGACTTTACAGAGTTAACGGGGCTACCCCTCATCCCCTGGGCCAGGGTCTTCTGCAAGGGTCCTTTGGGCCTCCTCAGTGAGGTATGTGCTCAGGATTCCTTGTGACATCGTTGGTATTCGTCATTCAGTGCTTTCAGCACGTTCTCTGGCGGTCAGGCGGGATGAAATAGAACGAAATTTACATACATGACGCCAGGCTATATAGGCTATATGGGGGAAGTAGTAGCACAGAGGTTAGAAGATGGGCCTGTGATCGGAAAGTCGCAGGTTCATCTCCCGGTACCGTCAACATAAAAATGTGGGTGGAAAAGGTGGAACACCCACACCTGCCTCCACCCTCATTTGCCCCACTCTGGGCCCCTGAGCAAGGCCCTTAACCCCCACCATCTGCTCCATAAACAGGTCTCTCTTGAAAATGAGTTCTCGTGGCTCAGTGAGACTACCTGTATAAATAAAGGGTAAATGAATTTTTATATATATGTATACAGGTAGTCCCCGACTTACGAGCAAGTTCCGTAACTACTGGCTGTTCGTAAGTTGAAAATTTGTAACTAGGATCACATACAAAAAAAATAAAACAAATTTTAATAAATAAATAGATGTACAGTACTGTACAGTTACCAAGCACTTAGCCTATCCTAACACAGTTTTTAAAGGTGAAGGAGTGAGATGAATTGTCTCCCTTTCACATAAAGGGAGCTAGCTCCCTTTATGTGAATGGAGCCTGCTAGGGAGGAGGGAGACAATTCAACTCACTCCTTAACTATGTTAGGATAGGCTAAGTGCTTGGTAACTGTACAGTACTGTACATTTATTTATTCATTATAAAAAAAATTTATTTTTTATTTTTTATGAGATGCATATTCATAAGTCCGAAACGTCGTAAGTCGGGGGATATATATATACAGTATATTATATAT
>JBBPBX010044761.1:16153-27316 GCA_038048925.1 Garcialebias charrua
GTATTTTTATTCTTACAGAATTTGTGTTCTCTCCATATCAGTTTGTTCATTCATTCATTCAACCTTTATTTATACAGGCTGGACTCGTTGAGCCACGGGGACTCATTTACAAGAGGGACCTGTCTCACTCACACCTAGGGTCAATTTAGAGTTAACAATCAGCCTAACATGCATGTTTTTGGACTGTGGGAGGAAACCGGAGCACCCGGAGAAAACCCACGCATGCACGGAGAGAACATGCAAACTCCACCCAGAAAGGCCCCCGGACCAGGATTTGAACCGGGGACCTGCTCGCTTAGAGGCAGTCAAAGTCAACTTTATTGTCAGAACTGCAATATGTACAGGACATACACAGGACCGAAATTGCGTTTCTCTCAGTCCCTCGGTGCAACAGTAACCATCTAAACACTAAACACTAAAACATTTAATAAACATAAGCATAAAATAGTAAAATAGTAAAAAAAGTGTAACACTGTCCTGAGTTTTTTCATAATAGTATAAAAGTATGAAAATTTACACCAACACTGAAACACCAAACACCCAATGAACATAAGCATAAAATGAAATAATAAAAGTGTAATACTGTCCTGAGTTTTTGCATAGTAGTATAAAAAGTATAAAACGTATATCTATAAAATAAACTGAAGTTTCTAGCATTGACATTTGCAAAGAGTCATCAACATCTCCAAAAGTTTGGTCTGTGTTGTAAAAAGCTGCACTTTCAACCTGCAAAAGGAATGTTGTTGTTGGAATATGGGGGAGGTGTTTTGTTTTGGCTACTGGGGGGATGTTTTGAGCACACAAAAGACTTCAGCCCCAGGGGGTCACACAAACCTAATTGAATGCAAATCCATCAATCTGTAATTTGACAGGCTCTGGTAAGTGTAGTACTCATCTGAATATTCTGGTATTCCTAGTGTTAAAACACGAACACTCCACCCACGTGAAGAGACCACCCCACCCACTTCCAGAGAACTGCCCACCCACTTCAAGGCGGCTTTGCGGCAAATGCGTAATGAACGCGGGTGGCCCAGAGACACCCAGGGGAGCCCCGGGCCACTGAGGGCTGGCCAATGCGAAAACGGCTTCTGAGTCCTCTGCTCCAGCCGCTCCAGCTGACCGTGGTATGATCCCAGCTTTTTTGAACCCAGACTGGATTATCTTTTCTTAAAAAAAGGTCCAGGCCTTTGTCGATCCAGTCTATTACCTGCAGGAAGGTGGCGTGGTGCATACGTCCAGTAGCTGTAAAGCTGTGGTCCCCATCAACCATCCACTGTTCCCATAAGCGGCGCAAAGCTGCTTTGAAACTCCTGTTGACTGATATGTCCAAGGGCTGGAGAACCTTTGTCAGTCCACCCGGGATTATGGCAGGGATGGAATTGCTCAATTTAATTTTGTCTTTGAAAGCAGGCGTAATGTGGGCTCTCATGCTGTCCATGACCAGTACAGCTTTTTTGGTAAAAAAAAACATCTGGCTGCTTCGTGTAACACCTTGAGAGCCACACATTCATCATCTGAGAGTCCATCCATCCTTTCTCATTCACTCCCACCACCACACGCGGAGGAAAGTCGTCTTTGGGCATGTTTTTTTGTTTGAAGATCACCATGGCCGGCAGCTTTGTCCCATCCGCGTAGCACACGAGGACCGCGGTGAAGTGGGACTTCTCGTGTCCTGTGGTCATGATGGAGACGCTCTTCTCACCTTTTCTGGACACACTCCTGGACATTGGGATATCAAAAGTGAGTGGGACTCTATCCATATTACCAATTTGTGCAGGCGAGACATGGTGCTCCTGGACTTGGCGGGCGACAAAGGCGTGGAAGCTAGCAACCTTTTCTTCGAAGTCCGCTGGCAGTTGTTGGCACATTGTGGTGCGCTCTCTGAGACAGCTGGTTTTGATGCATGACACGAAAACACCACGATGCACCACCAGTGAACTCTGAGATGTCCGTCTCTTTGGCCAAAGCCACGGCGTGCATCCGCAGCTGCACAGTGGAGACACCTCTGCCGGCCGCGCGCTCCTCCAAAACCCACTGCTTGATGCGCTGCTCCAGCTCGGGCCACTGGGCCTTGCTCCCACGGTTGGCTCTCTTGGCTCGCTTCATGGCGGTCGCGAGACTTCCGCCTTTCTCCAGTCACAAACCAATTTCTCGTTGACCCCAAAGTGACGACCCGCTACTTGGTTGCGGTTTTCTGCTGCAAATTTGATGACCTGCAGCTTAAATTCTGCAGAATAGGATTTTCGTTTTGGCGGCATGTTGTCCTCTTTGTTCTCTTGCTCGTTCTCTCCCGGATGTTGGTATCGATGTTGTCTGTTCTCCTGCTCACTCTCAGTGATTTGGCGAGGGGTGATGGGTTTTATCTCAATACATGAATAACAGGATATGCCTCCAGGTACAGTCTGCAGGTAAACAGACTAGAGGGCTCTTTAGCGCCCATAGCGGCCGAAACTGGTACTGCACCATTTTTGGCCAAAATGAAAAACGGTCTTAAATGAGCCAAAAATGGGTCTAAAAATATGGGGAAAACAATCCATAAATACGTCGCTTCGCCGCATAAGTCGCAGGACATGCAAATTAGTTTAAAAAAACTGTGACTTATACGCCGAAAAGTACGGTAGGTCTAAACTAATTCAACTTCCTTGGTGCACAGATTAATTTTTTGCATTGTTTTTTCAGTGATTTAACATAAATAAACCATGAACTGTATTCATAATATTATGAGTGAAATGTTGTTTTGTTTGGGAGAAATCAAACGTGTGATTTACTTGGCGATTAGATGCAGCAAAGGAGACGAGAGAATCCCCCTCCCCTCTTTTCACAACTGCTGTGTCAGACCTCAGCAGAAGCTACACCCCCTGCACCTGGTGGAGGCTCCCCATGATAGAAAACCAAAATGTAGGCTAGAAGGCTATATGAAAGAATGTGTTTATTTATTTATTTATTTTTATTTTTTTGGGGGGGGGGCAGGGCCAAGCACTTGTGCCACCCTTGACAAGATGCCTCCCTGGGCAGCTGCCTGTATTGCTCATATCACAAACCACCTCTGACATGGAGAAAAATTACAAGTGCACGAGGAGAACAGAAGGCAAAACTGTAAACTTCTCGTTGAGAGGCGACAACTACAGTAATTACTGCTCCACCGTGCTACCTGTGTTCAGATATTTTTCTTATCACTGCTATTTATTTGGGCGTTCACTGGGGTGATGGTTTTTTTTTTTTGGAAATAGTAAAATGGCAAGTTTAATTTGTCCTAATAAGGAGTTATACAGACTAAAATTGTTGCTGAGTTAGGATCTTTTTTATAGGAATCACACAATATAGCAATAAACTAACAAAAATGCTGCAGTTCAACATATGGGAAAATGCAGATCATGGGCTCTACATGCTACCATTATACCTAAACAATAAATGCAATTACAGTATTTAATACTCTCAAACAGAACGTGATCAGTTTCCTGAGCTGAGCACACAGTAAAGTCAGCAGGCCAATGACAGCTTGTTTATGTCAATCCCAATTAATAATTAGTTTAATGATTTGAACGCTTGACATATGCCCTGGACAAATGCGGGCAGGAAAATGCACACTCAGTGCTGTTTGCATAAATCTACCATTTCAGCTCTGGTTGAAGGGGGAACTGAGGGAAGAAAAAGAGAGGTAGGGGAATTATAGGACTAAGCTGTGTGTGATTGGCGGTTCCCTGGGCTCTCGGGGTTACAGAGTTCAGAGAAAAGCCGATTATTGCTCTCCCTCAGGTCAAGCCTTCATAAATAAACACGGGGAGAGCTTGAGGCGCCATGTTTTAGTATGATTAGCATATCATACAGCCTATCGACATGGTACTTATCATATTACAGCACGGCCGTCCTCTGAGCGCACTGAGGTTACGTGTACGGGGCTACTGAGCATACATCTCTGTTCATTAGGAGGTTCCTCTGGGAGAGAATAAATCATATCAGCACATGGTTATGGCAGCCAAGGCGTTTGACTCAGTCATACAGCGGTTAACCAGGGCCTTTAATAACCTGGAGAGGAACTGACAGCCAGCCTTACAATTGAAAACCAAGGAGACAAGTGGCAATCACAGGGATGACTGCAGAGGGGAGGGAGAAGCTGCTGTGGTATTTAAAACTAATATCCAAACCACTTTTTAACATTATGCATTTGTTTTATCCCTTATTTTAATTTAATTTAACACATGGCTACTTACATTTCTAAGGAGCTCAATTTGATTTTGACTGTCCAAATAATTATAATGTAACTGAACAGTAAATTTAGGAGTAGCAGTAGAGATTAGGTTAATTTAGTAAACTCAAATACTGATATACATACAGTATACAGTATGCATATGCAGTTCTTAATACTGTTCATAAACGTTGACAGCCTGCTATTACACTGAGTACAAAACAAGAAACCAGTAACCTACAGAACTATAAGGCCATATTTGTTTATATTTTAAAAGAAACATCCTTATTTTGAAGTACTGTCGTCCTTCATCAATGAAATTCAAGATTGCCACCACAGCCAAATGACCTTAACAAACTAAAAAATTGGCTACAAGTCAGTCAGTTTTACAACAGCTGTGCTAAAATACCCGAGATTCATCCACAAGACATACCAGTCCTTTAACAGCTGGCATGGCTTTATATTTACTTTGTAAATCTTTTACACATGGGAACTGTTCATTTCTTTAAAGAAAACTAGTTAAATTAATATTGCACATCACAGTATTAACACTAGTAAATTAACTAAGTCGACTGGTAAACTTCTCCAGTTTGATCAACGTTAGGTTTAGTGGAACTATACAAGCAGCACTACTTTATGGGAACAATCGTGGCTGAGATCTACTGCTGCTTACATCCCTGGATTTCAGTGACTGCTCGAGTCTTTTACACTTCCAAAGCCAATCTTGTGTAAAGAGAACAGTACCAAAAAATGTGACAAATGTTAAAAACAACATTGATTAGAAACAAAACTCAATGTCTGAGGACTTCCCTTGAATCTCAGAAACACTACAAGATTTCAATTATGCCAGATTTTTTTCTAAGATGCTGAAGTTTACCTAACAGACCAAGGGTTACAATTAGCTGCTAGCCATTCTGATGTGCTCCTCAACTCCTGAGTCTGAGGACGAGGTGGGACTCAGCAGCCTCCGACATGCTCTTCCAGTCAAGCATGGCCTCTTTAAGGAAGTCTGCTCACCAAGGTGGGGTAAGGAATTCTAATTTGTATCAGAATCCCCTTGAGGAGACAAAGCTGACCAGCTGGATGGGTATACAGTAAGCCAGGGCTATTCAACTGGTGGCCCACGGGCCCGTCAGGTCACCCACTTAGAATGTTATCAGCCATTAAATGGCCTATAATCAGTCGTTGTCATCCCCATATGTAGCATTCAGACTGCCCCTCCAGTACCGCCTAGTGAGTTTAAAGGTACATTGTTAGCGCTGATAATAGGCTCACGTGGTTAGGTTCAGAATAAAGGGTCTGGGGGTTCGGTTTAGGGTCTGGGTTAAGTTTAAGCTCAAGGGTAAGGGGGTTAAGTTTAGGGTCAGTGCTCTGGGTCAGGTGTAAGGTTAGGTTTAGGAAAAATGTTACATAAAGCTGACAAAAACAAAAAAACACTTCCTGTGCGATTTTGCGTATTATCAGTGATACAAACAACACTTTAAAACTGCTAGGAGGTATAGGAGGGACAATAACGTCCATTTAATGGGCTGATAACATCCAAAGATGCTGGTCTGGCCCACCAACGAGTTCATTACAATAATAAATAAATAAATAAAAATAAAAAAACTAGGAGGGGGTGTCTGGCTTTTGGGTTCTGTTTATTGCATTTATAATAATAATAATAATGTCCTTTTCTGTCATCTGTGTATGTTTCCCATACACAGACGAAATTCGTCTCTGCGTTTAACCCAACCACCACCAGGTGGTGCAGTGAGCCGCCATAGAAAGTGCCCGGGGAGCTGGAGAATTATGATTCAATGCAACAAAATAAACAAATTAAAAAGGTAACAGAGCATTGTAATGTCCAGTCCCTGAGCTGCTGGCTTTCAAAAACTGTGGCCCCCTGACTGTCGATGAGTGAGAGGGCCGGTACCGGAGGAGGGGGCGTGCCAAAGAGACCATCTTAACACCAACATAACTGGTTTGTTCAACTTTGGAGTAAGTTGTTGGGGGAAGAATCGGTTTTGTGTTGTGTGATTCCTTGACTGATGAAGCCTTCTGGATGGAAGGTGAAACATCAGCACACACACACACACACACACACACACACACACACACACACACACACACACACACACACACACACACAGGTTTGTCAATGTGGTTTAGCCGGACTTTTTCGCCAAACCCGCCCGAAGGTGTAATACGGGGTCTACCCCTTCCCGAGGTCCTAGCGACCTGGGACCAAGCTCAGAGCACTCTAAAAATTTTGAAAAAAATTTGGGTCACTTTAGCTTTCCGATAGGAGCTTCACAGCACGTTTTACCACCCAGACTCCAGTGTGGTTTACAAGGACGTCAAAAAATGTGGTTTATGAGGACAAACATGCATTATGGGGTCTTTAAAGGGACATTTAAACTCCGCCTACTTAACATAAAATTAACATAAAACACACAAATGTGACAGGAGGACAAACATGCATTATGGGGTCTTTAAAGGGACATTTAAACTCCGCCTACTTAACATAAAATTAACATAAAACACACAAATGTGACAGGACACTGCATTAGGAGAACAGTTTTTTGAACTGATTTTATTAAACAAATTAGGCACATACTTTATTTATATTCACTAACAAATCTTCAAATGTTTAAAATAAAATAAAACTTAAATGTTTCAAATAAAATAAAATAAAAACTTAAATTCTGTTGACATATTTACATTATTATAAAACATATTAACATTATATACATATTTCTAAAACAAAATTTTACTTTTTCTGCAGGGTTAATCACAACCTAATGTAAAGTACAGGGGATCCCCGACTTACGAGCGACGAAAGAGTTCCTCAGTCTGAGATGACATATTTACATTTTATAAAACATTAACATTACAAACTTGTACATATTTCTAAAACAAAATTTTACTTTTTCTGCAGGGTTAATCACAACCCAATGTAAAGTACAGGTGATCCCTGACTTATGAGCGATGAAAGACTTCTGAGATGACATATTTACATATTATAAAACATTAACATTACAAACTTGTACATATTTCTAAAACAAAATTGTACTTTTTTTACAGGGTTCACCACAACCCACTGTAAAGTACAGGTGATCCCCGACTTACGAGCGACGAAAGAGTTCCTCAGTCTGAGATGACATATTTACATATTATAAAACATTAACATTACAAACTTGTACATATTTCTAAAACAAAATTGTACTTTTTTTACACGGTTCACCACAACCCACTGTAAAGTACAGGTGATCCCCGACTTACGAGCGATGAAAGAGTTCCTCAGTCTGAGATGACATATTTACATATTATAAAACATTAACATTATAAACTTGTACATATTTCTAAAACAAAATTGTACTTTTTTTACACGGTTCACCACAACCCACTGTAAAGTACAGGTTATCCCTAACTTACGAGTGACGAAAGACATCCTCAGTCTGAGATGCTGTATTCAGCTCAGTCTTATAAAGACTTCCTTAGTCTGAGATGTTGTATTCAGCTGAGTCTTATAAATAAAGACTTCCTGATGACAGCCAAAACCAGCTGCTCACATGATCAAGGAGGACCATCAGCCTAAACATTGCCCATTTTCTACATCCATCCATTATCTTTACCCGTTTCTTCCATTTTGGGTCACGGGGGTCGCCGGTGCCCATATCCAGCAATCATAGGGCAAGGGGCGGGGTGCACCTTTCACGGTTCGCAAGTTTATCACAGGGCATCACATTTGTTACATGAAAACATAAAACACTAGAAAGCTTGTTGAACAAGACACATACTAAAATTAAAATACCCTGATGAATGCTCAATAATTCTAGTAGAATAATCAAAAAAGCTAAGTCTGGTCCTCAGGACATTCAAAAAAACAACACAAAGAAAAGCAAAAAAAAAAAAACTGGAAATGTTTAGTCTTTTGTCCAAGTCTGGAGATAATGTATTCAACTCAGTATTATAAATAAAGATTTCCTCAGTGTGAGGTGCTGCATTCAGCTTAGTCTCATAAATAGCACCCTCTCACAGTGGATCAACCAGTTTGCAGGTCCTCCTTGATCATGAGAGCAGCTGGTTTTGGCTGTCATCAGCAAATTGGTTGATCCACTGTGAGAGGGTGCTATTTATAAGACTGAGCTGAATGCAACATCTCAGATTGAGGAAACCTTTCGGACAAATGACTTCCACAGTCTTGGATGCTGTACTCAGCTCAGTCTTATAAATAAATACTTCCTCAGTCTGAGGTACTGCATTCAGCTCAGTCTTATAAATAGCACCCTCTCACAGTGGATCAACGAGTTTGCTGAACAGCCAAAACCAGCTGCTCTCATGATCAAGGAGGACCTGCAAACTGGTTGATCCACTGTGAGAGGGTGCTATTTATAAGACTGAGCTGAATGCAGCACCTCAGACTGAAGACGTGTTTCGGACGAATGACTTCCTCAGTCTTACATGCTATGTTCAGCTCAGTCTTATAAAAGAAGACTTCCTCGACAAAGTTTTTTTTACAGTTTTTACATCAAAGTACAATTCAAACAAAAACACTTTCATCGATTCATTGCAAACCTGTTGCTTCCTCTCACATTCCTCCTTGGTGATCAGTTCACCTCGATATTCCAAAAGAAAGTCATATTTTGCAAAGGATTTATTTGCTAAGATTCCTCAACCTAGTTATATAAATAGGAAAAATTGTATTTTTTGTTAACACTAATAAAGCTCCACATACCTTTTAAGTTCACTGATAAATTTGATGACAAGGCCCTAAATAAAGACTTCCTCAGTCTGAGGTGCTGCATTCAGCTCAGTCTCATAAATAGCAAACTCCACTTGAGATTTCATGATAGAATGCAGACTGCTTTGCCTTATGTTTTAAATGTGTTTTCTCCAATATTCCTTGTGTCAGGAGAAAAGCAACATTTTGAAGTGCTGGGAAAAACAGGGAAACTTGTGTCTGACATATTAGGATCAGATATTGCTGCTTTTTCCAGAATCTGTCCAACTTTGGACTGGCTACATTGAAGGGGGACACAGAGACATCTGGACAAGTCTCAGTCTATCACAGGGACACATTTACAAGTCTCCAGTCCATCACAGGGACACATTTACAAGTCACCAGTCCATCACAGGGACACGTGGACAAGTCTCCAGTCCATCATAGGGACACCTGGACAGGTCTCCAGTCCATCACAGGAACACATTTTTAAGTAATATAATAATAATAATAATAATAATAATAATAATAATAATAATAATAATAATAATAATAATAATAATAATAACTGACAAGTTATAATAATAACAAGTCTCCAGTCCATCACAGGGACACCTGGACAGGTCTCTTCTCTTAGAATTGAGAAAGCCTTTTGGATGAAGGGCGAAACGTCTTCTGCTACAAATAAAAGTCCAGTTGTTTTTTTATTGAACACATTTTTTTGATTGTAACAAAGACCTCGGTACATACCAGGCAACTAGGTTATTAGTCATTTCATTATAAAGCCAGGTTGCATAGGTACCAGGTACATACCAATTGAGTACAAGATAACATGTCATTTTATAGAATAGTCTGGTACAAAATATACATACTGGTTAAATAACCAGTATGCTACCAGTATCTGGGGTATGTACCTTTCTGTATTATGTATTAATATTGTATAAATCTGTGTTACACTTTTAAATACTTTATTTAAAAAAAAAGTTCCTCCATATTTTTTTCAACCTGTAGCTTGGATATCTTTGCCAGTTGTGTTGGGGGAGCTGGTAATCTGTAAAATTCCCTGTGAACACGGATGTCATGGCCCAAGAAGTCTGCAACCTGGTCAAGTTCATTGTTTTTTAAGTTCAAGACTTGTGAGAGCGTGGCTACATGTTTCCGTAGTTGTGTTGACCTGAGGAACTCTGGGTGCTATGCTCCACACTGGCTTGCATGAACACGCAGACTGTCCTGTCCTCTGTAGTGACTCATTGATTTAGGTCTTGCAAATAGAAATAAGTTTGTTTGTAAAACAACACATGTCTCTCTCTTACTTGCCAATAAAGTCAGTGCATCCACCACATTTGGTGCGAGTAAAACTGCAACCTTTCGGCCTCTTTTCACAATGATTTCAACCCGAGTGAAATGGCTGCAGAGCTTCTGTTCAACCGTTGACAAACCCATGGCAACATCATCATGGAGCTTGGTGGTGTCACGCTCCATAAAACTTCGTAGGTGCATCTTTGAAACCTCTCCTGCTCGTCTACGATTGAACACAATGACCTATGCAAGTGTAACTTTTGCAAGTTCTGCATAAGTCTGGGGGCTGGCTTCATCTTTCAAGGTGTTAAAGGCATTTTCTCCTGATTTATTCAGATGCTGATGCAGAAGCTTAACATCTTCAGTGAATGGTAATGTTAATGGCCTATTGTATTTGGCATGATTTTAAGTGCTAAGGGCACTATGAGACACCATCTCTGACCATTTTGATGAGCACAGTTTTTTGAATGCGTCTGACGACTTCATCAGTTGTTCATCTTCTGCCATGAGTGCTCGGCAATGAACAAGGTTACAGATTTTGTTCAGTGTATGTCCCAGTTTTATGGCAAGGCTTGTTTTTTTGTATGAACGTGTTTCTTCATCAAAGCCTGACACAGTCTTTACTGCTTGCACAACTCTCTGGAAGTTAGCAGGTTTCACAGCATCCTCTAGGTTATGTATTGCATATTTTGTGCGCAGACATATCAACAAACGGCCAACTTCATGAAGCTTTTGTCGCATGTAGTCGTATTTTGAGGGGTCTTGTCCATGTCTGTTGTGGAGTGACTGAGCAAACTGAATAATACACAGGTCATTTCTCACAGCTGAGGTAACATCGTCGGGTTTCATACTTTTAATGATCTTACATACTCCGCTTGAGATTTCATGATAGAATGCAGACTCTTTAGCCAAAGCCAAACTCAGCACTTTGGCTCTTCCAGGTGGATTATCCATATCCATATTTTCTGGCTTA
>JBBPBX010044762.1:13799-27316 GCA_038048925.1 Garcialebias charrua
ATTAAAAATATTTGACCATCCGACACTTGCGGGGGGTGGGGGGTAGCGGTGCAGAGCAGAACTACAATCTCCGAACGCGTGAAGTTCTTCTTTTTACTTCTTGATTTAGAATGAATGGACACTTCCTGCTGTCAAAAGGCAGGAAACGTGGCCTTATATGGTGTTTTGAGGGGTGGGAATTATGTAAATGACCTCTCCGCGAGCACGCGCAGGTGGATAGAAAAGGTGGGATTCATTATATGTGCGCACCGCATTTACACACGTTTCCTGAGAATAGAAGAGTTTGTTGAATCTGACGTGGCATGTTCGTACGAACGCTTCGTACGAACAAAAGCAGGAGGAATTTAGGATAAAAATACGAACATTTTCGTGAATGAGGGCCAATGTTTTTCGTCTGTTAGTCTTTTTCTGTTCCTTATTGTTTAGCAGATTTCCTTGCTGACTTGACAAAAGCCCATGAAAACCGTAAAGACTTTGTTTCAAAGCAGCTACAGTGAAACCTTCAACACTCCCTGAATACCGGAGTCAACGACTCATTCAGACCAAAAACAAACGTTGAGGTGAACAGAAACCTCTATTCATGACTCAAGTGATTTATCTTTCTTTGAGACTGCAGGTTGTTTCAGGTCTGATAAACCAAACATGTCACAGAAACATCAATCAACCGGAGAAGAAAAGATCAACGCCCGGGTGTTTCCTGACAAATCTTTACTTTTCATATCTGACCAAGGTAAAGTTCAGCTAACGCTCCTGAACACCTCTGAACGTTTCATGTAAAACCAAACTGTGGCATTTCAAGGTTTGTACAAAAACTCAGCTGAGTCACTAAATGTGTCGATAAGTTCCTGCTGAGTCACTAAATGTGTCGATAAGTGCAGGAAGTAATCTGATAAAGAGGAATTATCTGTACGAGCAAAAAAACTTGACACACGTCAGTTAGCAGCTAAAATCTGCAGCACGTGTTGAAAAACCTCGTTGATGAAACTTCTTCACAAAGTCCAAGATAGAAAAACAAATGCAGTTAAAACAGCTAAAATCTAAGAGAAGCTAAACCCAGGCAATACGAAAATATACTAAAACAGCAAAAGACTGGTAAAATAAGTTATATGTTAGCTAAAGTATAGAAAAAAATAGGTTAAAGGAACAAAAGTCTATCTAAAAGAATGTTAAATGTAGCAAAAGGTTAATAGCGGCACTCGGCGAAGCAGGTAGCATCTCTTTTTGCTCCTCTACCCCCCCTAAGTTTCCTCCTCCTTGCTTTTGCATTTTGTCTCGTCTTAACTCTTCAGCGCTCACTCAAACCAATTTGAAATGGATTTTACGTGGGCTGTTTCCTCTATTGATAAAATTTTTTCAACGAAACGCACCGGACCGGGAGAGGCGGATTGCCCCTTCGACACGCAGGCGGTGGGATACACTATGGAATCGTGGTCAGTGTGTCTGACCGTTCTCTCTGTCGAAGACGTTGAAGTTTTGTGGATTATTGGAATATTGGTGGCGGTTGATCTGCTTTTTGGGATCGGCGGATGTTTTCTGCTACTGGAAGCTGAGGGAGGCGGCCGCAACGCGCTGGCGAGACTTCCTGCTCAACCAGATTCTCTGATCCGGGCTATGACCTCAACAAGCCAGCTGTTGTACGAGCTGACAGCCGCGAACCTGCGGTGCGCTCTGGGACTCGTTTACAGCCGAACCATCAGGGCACAGTCGAGGATTTGTAGCTCGGAACCTCACATGATTCGACGATTTGGACCTGAACAGCACCTGGACTTCAAGGCTACAGTCAAAAGCCTGTAGCCTGGCCTGAAAATAAATAAGCGACTAATCTAATCTGGACTGTGAGCGACCTTGGAAAAAGAAGGCTGTCTGCAAATCTTCTCCTGGAGTGAAAAGCTGTTGAGAACTCGCTGCCCCCCCCCCCCCCAGAGGTCTCCGTGTGCTTTCAGAATGGAGCCGAGCTGAAATGACATCTACAGACTGTGCTTATCTGAAATGACTTTCACGGACAATCTCCCTGCTTGCCATGAAATGCAACATGTCTTGTCTTATCCGTGCTAAAGCTGGTAGAGTTTTTTAGACTTTATCATGGAGTGTCCTAAGACAAATTGTGATAGATTCTTTTTTGAATACCACTGATTACCCGAATGTATGTTCCTTTTTCATATCTGATTGTTGGTGGCGCGGTTTTATACTGCTGCGGCTTCCGTGCGTACGTCCCTCTTCGGATGGTGCGCGCGCCAATTGCAAAACTTTGTACCTTGGTGCAAATATGCCAATAAAGATATATTCTATTCTATTCTATTCTAATAGCAACAAGTTAGCTAAAAACGGCAAAAAGCCAAACACTAAAAGCAGCAGAACGTTAGCTAAAAGCAACACTAGCTATAACTATAAAAAAGTTAGCTAAACGTAAAATAATGTAAAGTAACAATAGACAAGCTAAAAACAGCAAAAAAGCTAGTTATAAGAAGAAAATAGTTAAATGTAGCACAAGGTTAGCTAAAAAGACAAAGAGTTAGCTAAAAGCAGCAACAGGTTAGCTAAAACTATAAAAAAGTTAGCTTAAAGTAAAATAAGGCTAGTTAAAAGTTACAAGAGACAAAGCTAAAAGCTAGTTAGAAGAAAAGTTAGTTCAATGTACTTTGTAACACAAGTTTAGCTAAAAGTATAAAACAGTTAGCTAAAAGTATAAAACAGTTAGCTAAAAGTAAAATAAGGTTAGTTAAAAGTAGCAAAAAGTTAGCCAAAAACTAAAAGTAGCCTAAGATAAAAATAGAGCATTTATGCTGAACATATTTTAAATTATGTAATGCTTTAAAGGAATTGAGGAAGCTGTTTTCATGAAGTTAAAATACAGTATTATGAACATATTTAAATCATTTGAAAAGCATAATACTGTAATAATAATAAAAAGAGATCAAAGCATTTATCTCCTGAACTTAAAGGCAAAAATAGATCCAAGTTTAGAGAACATTCCCATGATACATTAGATATCTTGATCCAACCATAAAAGTTCTTGGTCAAACACAACGTCGTCAATTAATTTTATTTAAATAAACAGACAAGTTGGCGTTCTTAAAATAATCTGTTTTTATTGAAACAGGCTTCAGTCAGAGGACACTTGTTTTTGTCAATCACTTCTGGGACAGAAAACACTTTGGAGTCGTCTCCAACATCGTGACTTACGTTCAGATCAACCTTCACACACAACTTTGATTAAAGAAAAATAACATCAACTGATGAATTGACAGTAAGACGCCAAACATTCCTTCAGTGTAAGACTAGTTTTTTTCACAAACAAAAGTTTTCATGTCAGAAAAAGGAGCAGAGATCGGTTTATTGTCCTAAACCTGTAAAGAAAAATAAATATATGTAAATACGGTTGAAGTAAAATAGGTCTCGTTCATCTAAAGGCCAATAAAAAGCCTCATCGTTGTTCAGTTGCTGCATTCAATATTTTTATGCAGCGATCCCAACCAAGGTCCCTGAGGAACACCACCCTGCATGTTTTAGTTGTTCCTCTGCTCCAACACACCTGATTTGAATGACAGGGTGATTAACGAGTTTCTGCCAAACTTATGGAAGTAATTAAACCACTGAATCAGGTGTGTTGGAGCAGAGAAACAACTAAACCATGCAGGATGGCGTTCCTCAAGGAACAGGGTTGGGAACCCCACCGTTTGTGCATAAAGTCGTATTAAAACTGATCTGAGATCTGTTTCCAGGACAGTTTGACCCAGCGTTCTCGAGGACTATCACTACAGAATGAACGCCATGTTGTGTCAACTTCCTGTCAAAAGTCTTCATTTGTTCCAGAAGTCTGCAACCTGCGGCTCTGGGGCCAAATGTGGCCCTTTGGTTCCTTTTGCAGCAGGAAAAGCTCCTTTTGAGCAGCTCTCTCGTTCCGCTTTAGATTTCAGTAAAACAAGAGAAACCAACCCGTTGTCCTTTCTATTACTAAATAATTCATATTTTTACAACTATCAAAAAACATTTGAACAATATTTATAGAGGTGGTGTCTTAAAAACAACACAAAGTGCCATTTTACAAACAAATGACTCTGTTGTGTGTTTTTGGAGAGTATTAGTTAAAATACAGCGACTCATTCTGCGAACAACGATCATAAGAAGCTGAAAATCAAAACAAGTATCGGTTCTTTATTAGCGTTCCTCTCTACCTCCGAACAGCCGAGGCAGACGGCTGAGCCCAGTTCTGCTGGAGGTTTCCTTCTGTTCAAATCGAGGTTTTCCTTCCCACTGTCGCCGCTGAAATAGGAGCTTCGATGAAGTGAAGATGTGTCACCTTGCTGGGATTCATGTGAACGCGTGTGCAAATCACCCCGAGATGATATGTGTTGTGACGCGGTGCGATAAAATCAAACAGCGCTGAACTTCAATTAGAGAAAATTCAGTCACGTGACTTTTGTTTTTTAAACAGGTTTTTGGGATGATTTTTATTTTGTGGGGAAGCGGCAGAAAATAAGAGTTTTCGGTTAAATCGTTTGCAGACCCCGCTTTTAGTGCACAATCAAATAATACTGTACTTTTTCAAGAAAGCGTTTCAGTTTCTGATGGATGTGAGGCACAGAACAACTCGGAGCTGCTCACAAACCTTTGACTCTAAACCAGCTGTGCTGCTGGGAGCAGCACTAAAACCACAGAAGAAGAAAGAGTTGCTGCTTTTTGTCAAATAGTCCTGAAGAGTCTTGTCACATTTAAAATGTGGAAAACCTACATTTACTGTTTAAAAGTATGACTCTTACAGTTTGTATTGAAGGTTTTAAATGTTTTTTTTACTCTTTTTTAAATATTTGTGTGAACTTTTGTGTTTTGTCCTTAACAGAAAGCACGTTGAGCTGCTTCATGCAGGAAATGTGCTTTAGGCAGAAAGCTCGACTCAACTTTAAGTGGTTTTTGGTTCAGTTTCATTGTTGTTTTACAAAAAACAACAACAACAACAAAACTCGTTAGAAATTAAAAATGACATCACGACTTTGAGTAAAACATCAGAGGTTTCATTAAAACAGACACTTTCCTGGATTACTGGCGCCACCTTTAAAAGCTGAACGATACAAAACAAAAATCTACTTTGGGACCAAAAGGCTAAAAATCAAAATCTCACATGAAAAGATTAATTCTTAAATGAACATAAAGTTCTAATGTTTCGACAGGTAAAGCAGTGGCGTTGCTGTAGGCACTGTGACGTTTACAGACTAACGTTTGGAAGGCGTTGAATCACACAGGAAAGCCGTAAACGGTATTTAAAGTGGAATAAAAAGGCTTTTCTTTGCTTAATTTAAATCATCGACATTCTGCTGCAGGTGGTACGAACGTCCAGTCAAGGTGTGCATAGCTTCGAACAGACGAGAGAAACGTCAGACACACAACTAAACTAAGACTCTGACGTGTTTGACCTCTGGTTTGTCCTTCAGACTATCCCAGCTGGTCCTCGTACTGCTTCCTGAAGCAGTCTCCAGCAGGGAAGAAGTCCCAGCACCGCTCCTGGTACAGCTTCCACACGTAGGACTCCTGAGAACGCACACAGGGAGGTGAAGGAGGCAGAAATACAGGAACAAACTGGAAAACATACCGTACTTTTCGGCGTATAAGTCACTGTTTTTTTAAACTAATTTGCATGTCCTACGGCTTATACGCCGAAGCGTCACATTTATGGATTTTTTCCCATATTTTTTTGACCAATTTTTGACTCTGATATGACCGTTTTTCATTTTGGCAAAAAAATGGTGCAGTACCACTTTTGTCCGCTAAGGGGACACTTCCAGAGAGTACACCGACCGTTTCTAGCTCATGTGTCCGAAAAAAGCCTCCTCTGCTCGGACTGACTCTGTCGCTGCCCGCCTCCTGCTCTGGAGGTAACTACTATTAGCTGTGTAGTTAGCTATGTTTTTTAGCAAGATAACTCATAAACCACACCGAAGATTTTCTTGAAACTTACAGTGCGTAATTATTTGGTGGTCATTTACAACTGACTAGCTTTATGAGATGTTTGTTTGAGATACAAAAAAAACCCCGATATTTTATTAGCGGTTAGCTACCGTAAGCAGATACTGTACCTACTATTTAGATAAATAGCTCATAAACCACTCAGCGGATATTTTTTCTGCTTACAGAGTGTAATTATATGGGTTTAATGTACAAACTGTTGCCCTGTATAAGACATTTGAGATAAAATTCGATTTTTTATTCGTGTTTTTAGAGACGGAATCGTCTCGTTAGCTTTGGTTTTATTTCCGCTTATAATGTTATAAATAGTCATAAACCACTCGACGGATATTTTTTAGGCTTACAGAGTGTAATTATATGGTTCAGTATGAAACATTTGAGATAAAATTCGATTTATTTATAATTTATTTTCGCGACCGTTTGAAAGACGTCAAACCGAAACAATTTAAATCCAGCAGATTTGACCATTTCGTGAATTGATTAAGGAACGGTTAAGCTCAGGAACCCTTGTGCTATAATGTCAGCTAAGAAATGTATTTTTTCTCAGCATAGAAATAATATGAGCATGAGCATGCATCAGAGTATAGAAATAATAGTTTTTACCGTGTTTTCTTGTAAAGTCCTTCCGTGCTGGCTCGCTTCTGTGGCCACCATTTTCAGCAGGGCAAATGAGGCGCTGACGCGTCGCGGTGACGCATAATAGATGCGACTTATAGGGCGAAGCGGCGTATTTATGGATTTTTCCAAATAATTCCCAATAATTGGACAAAGCGGCTTATACACAGAACAGAAGCGACTTTTACGCCGAAAAGTACGGTAATCAGAACATGTCACTGACCTGTCCTGTGTGCTCCGTTTCATCTTTATTGATGAGATACATCAAGAAGAACCTGAAAGATTCAAAGCAGTCAGCTGGTTTCCACCGAGGAAGTCAAAATATGAGTAAGGTTATTTTAAAGATACAGATAAAATGGTTACAATAGCTCATATATCTTAATATAAATGGGCTTTAGGTGCTAAACGAGCTGTCACTCACATGTAGTTTGCTAAATTGTGCTCCTCTAAGGTGTGCGTCTCGAAGCCGTGCGGCGTCGTGTCGAAGTAGTCGCTTCCGATTCCACAGATGAAGCACTTGGTCTGGAAGGAGAAGAGACGGCTCGAGTTCAACTCGTCAAACAACAAAGTGCTGAAATAAAGGATCGCTGCAGTCAGACTTAATCATACCTGCAAACTCACAAGGGAGGGAAAAGGTGGCAAACCTAGTGCCTGTAGTGTGTGTGTGGTGGTGGGTTGTCCTGTGCCCACCCCTGAAAATTGTGTAATTTTTAACATGTAAATTAAGCCTCCTGATTTACTCCAAGAAGACAATTAGATGAAAAGACGACATGATTCAGGTGAAAAGACATTTACCAACATATTCTAATTTATTTAGGTCATACTGTACATAAGAAAGATGGAGTCAAGTAATACATAAACAAGTGACATCATCAGCAAGACGACCAGAGAAACAAACTGTAGCAGAACATTTTGCTAACAGTACACTCATTTCTTAAATACGTAGCAATACAAACACGCTAGCTGAGATGCTACAGACGTAGCGCTCTGCTTCTCTACTGCATCCTACCCCCATGCCCTGTCTTTAATTTTATACATCTACCTTATAATGTTTTGCTAGTTTTTGATACTTTGTTAAAAAAATGTTTTAAATGTATTTCTCTCTTGTTTTTCTATTGTCTATTGTTTAAGGAAATTGTATCATTGATGTTCATCATTCTTTAGTTTGTAGCAGGTCGCTTTTGTAAATGAGTCCACGAGGCTCAATGAGATTTACCTGACTAAATAAAGGTTGAATGAATGAATGCAGCGCTAAGCTAACACTACCTAAGTATGCTAGCTTAGAGTTTACGAGCTAGCGTGAACTTTATTGCGAGCACAGGTTGCGAGTTAGCTAGAGCGACATATGCAGCACTAGCTTAACACTATGAAAGTTTAGTGAATGGGACATTATGTCATCTACCCCGCCCCCCCTACAAAAAAAAACTCTCTTTGGATCTAGATGATTCATGTAAACAACATGTTTTTATTGAAATCTGCAAATTTCGCCAAAAAGCGACAAGTTTGCTTAATCCTTCACACAACCTCCAGGCTCGCTGGTTGTGGGAGGTTCTTTTACTCGAGGACATTTTATACTCAAAGAAAAACGGCGATAAAGAACTTTTAAGCTCCTCCCACTGCGGCATCCATCACGTCACATAGAAACAGCACAGACAGCACGAGTGGATGTTTGTTTTCAGCTGTTTTGTTGTTGTTCATCAAGGCGAAGCACTAACTTTCCACATTATCACAAAGAGACGACCGCCTCTTCTGACAGACGGTGCAGGAACGTGTCCACCGATGTGCGCTCTCTCTGGGTCAGCACGGACACCAGGAGCTACCTGCCCCGTCTTCTCTCTTCACAACGTCTTTGACTGTTTAAAATCCATTTGGCTTGTTTTTGAGTTTTCCTGGAGCTGTTGTGAAGTTGGCTGTATTTTCTAACAGTCTCGGCCAGCTGATCCTCAGCAGAGCAGCTGAAGTGCAACGAGAGCGGAGTTGACCTGTTTTTTTTAAATAAACACACCCACAAAATTCTGACCAGTCATATCCCCGTCAGACCATCGTTCTTACAAAGGGTTGAGCAAAGAACCGGTTCTCGAAGATGCAGGAACAAAAACACGTCATGCAACAGACAACTACCTTGGCACTTGGACTTCAGAGTTGAAATCTTACCTCCATGTCCTCCCTGACCTGCTCCTGCTGGTCTCTGAGCTCTCCGAAGGCGTCGATGATCAAACCTGACAGAAGCAGCATTATTAGGATTTTAAATTGTTAAACAGCTTCTGTTCCTCGTTCCAAAAAACATTTAGATTCCAAAGCCTTGAAATGTTACCCTTTAAAAAGAATGGCATACAAATGCAGTTAAAAAGCTAAAAGCTAAGAGAAGCTAAATCCAGGCAATATTGAAATATACTTGCTAAAAACAGCAAAAGACTAGTAAAATAAGTTAAATGTTAAAGTATAGAAAAAAGTGTTAAAGGAACAAAAGTCTATCTAAAAGAATGTTAAATGTAGCAAAAGTTTAGTAGCAACAAGTTAGCTAAAAATAGGCAAAGGCTAGCCAAACACTAAAAGTAACAGAATGTTATCTAAAAGCAGCACTAGCTATAATAACTATAAAAGAGTTAGCTAAAAAGTAAAACAATGTAAACAACTGACAAGCTAAAAACAGCAAAAAGCTAGTTATAAGAAACAAGTTAGTTAAATGTAGCACAAGGTTAGCTAAAAGGACAAAGAGTTCGCTAAAAGCAGCAAAAGGTTAGCTAAAACTATTAAAAAGGTTAGCTTAAAGTAAAATAAGGTTAGTCAAAAGTAACGAGAGACAAGCTACAAACAGCTAAAAGCTAGTTATAAGAAGAGAAAAGTTAGTTAAATGTAGCACAAGGTTAGCTATAAGTCTAAAACAGTTAGCTAAAAGTCTAAAACAGTTAGCTAAATGTAAAATAAAGTAAGTTAAAAGTAGCAAAAAGTTAGCCAAAAACTAAAAGTAGCCTAAGATAAAAATAGAGCATTGATGCAGAACATATTTTAAATTATGTAATGTTTTAAAGGAACTGAAGCTGTTTCCATAAAGTTAAAATATTATGAATATATTTAAACTTTTCAAAAGCATAATATAATAAAATAAAATAAAATCAATGATCAAAGCATTTATCTCTTGAACATAAAGGCTAAAAAAGATTCAAGTTTAGAGAATATTCACACGATACATAAACAATATCTTCATCAAACTGTAAAAGTTCTTGGTCAAACACGACGTTGTCAAATAATTAATTTCAAGTCCAGTTATTGTTACTTTTGTTTAAACATTATTTTTATCAGCCTCATTAGCAACTCTAATTATGAGCTTTTTATTTTAGATACAAACCTAAAATACAATAACTGATGTATATTAACAGGTAAAATTAAAAATAACTCCTCCTGAATGAGCCGGATGTTTTAATAAATGGCTACAAATGGCTGAATGTTAAAATGAAACAAAGCGTGCTGAAGTAGTTAAAAACACGTAAACATTAAAAACAGAAACGTTTGTGAAGTCCGGTAATTCTTCGAACGTTGTCGGGAGCGTCTCACCCTGGATGATGGCCAGCAGGATGACGATGACGAAGAAGAAGAAGGTGATGTCGAAGACCACTCGATACAGCTCGTATTCGTCCCCAGCCGGGTCCTCGATCTCGTCTCCAATGCCACCGCCGGCGCGGACGCCGACGTACATGTGGAAGAGGTAACACTGTGGGGGGAGGACAAGCGTCAGCCTTCAGCTGGACGACAATGGGCTGTTTTCCACAAGCTGCGCTCTCACCGTCATCATGTCGTCACACTTCATGTCCGGCTCGTCCTCTTCCTCGCTCATGTTGTAGAACTTCCTGAAGAAGTTGAAGGCCACCACCGTGTAGAGGTACACCACGACGGCAAGCAGACCCACCGTCATCATCAGCTGCACACAACAGACGGGGGGTCAAAGGCAGAAATTACTCAGGGGTCAGAGCTTTGTGGGGCGGTTTGATGACGAAGGAACACGTGTTAATATTAAAAATAGCAACATGATTAAATACAAAATACTACAAACTAAAGAAACAGCCTCTTCAGGACAACGAAGAGCAGTCACAGCTGAAATTAGCTCAAATTGAGTTAAAGCTGACAGAAGCAGAACAGTAGCTAAAAGAAGCAAAACACCAGCTAAAAGTTAAGAGTAAAAGGTTAGCTAAAAGAAACTGAATATGAAGAGCTAAAATAAGCAAAGCACTAGCCCAAAGCTAAAAAAGCTGAAGCTTACCTAAAAGTTGACATTATCAAAAGGCTAACCACAAGCTAACAGAGCAGAACTGTAGATCAAAGATAAAAGTAGAGATAAGCCAGCTAAAAGCTAAAGAAAGCATAATACTAGCTAAAAGAAGCTAAACACCAACTAAAAGCTAAAAGAAGTAAAAAGTTAACCAAAGGTTAACAGAAGAAAAACATTAGCTAAAAGCTAAAAGAAGCAAGTCTAGCTACAAGCTTATAGTATAATGTTATCCTCCACCGTTCCTCCTTCTCATGCTGAAACTTCTCCTAAACTATATATTTTGCCAGTAACTAAATTTTAAGTTTATGTGCTTGCAGAAAAGTTAATATAAAACCCTTAACTTGTCTGTTGTCTCTATGTTTTAATCTGCTGGACAGTTAGTTATAGGAAATTCTGATCGATCCAATCTGTAAATATGTTGTGATGTATCTAAAAAAGCTAAGTCTGGTCCTCTGGACATTAAAAAAAAAAAATTTTTGTAGAAACGTTCCGTTTTTCGTCCGAAAGACTTCCTCAGTCTGAGCTGCTGGAACAGGACTCCAGCCAGCCATCAGGTGAAAAGAAGGAACCCAGACCCAGACCAGTGGTCATTCCGTATGTTGCGGGAGTTTCAGAGACATTGAGACGTTTATTTTCTAAACACAACGTCCCAGTGGCTTTTAAACCCCAAAATACATTACGACAAAGACTGGTTCATCCCAAAGATCCAGTCCCCCGGCACAAACAGAGTAATATTGTGTATGCTGTTCAGTGTCAGGAGGGCTGTGATCAGTCTTATATCGGGGAAACTAAACAGCCACTGGCCAAAAGGATGGCCCAGCACAGAAGATCAACATCATCAGGTCAGGACTCTGCGGTCTACACTCATCTCCAGGTCAGAGGTCACTCTTTCAGGGATGAAGATGTTCACATCCTTGATAGAGAGGAACGATGGTTTGAGAGAGGAGTAAAGGAGGCCATCTTTGTGAAAAGAAACCGTCCATCATTAAACAGAGGTGGAGGCCTCCGGGTTCAACTGTCCCCCTCTTACAATGCTGTTATTGCTAGTATCACTCAGCCCTCTGTGAATAGCAAACAACCATCAGGGTGCTAACGATCCATCGTTAGGCTGATGGTCCTCCTTGATCATGTGAGCAGCTGGTTTCAGGCTGTCATCAGCCAACTGGTCGATCCACTGTGAGAGGGTGCTATTTATAAGACTGAGCTGAATACAGCAGCTCAGACTGAGGAAGTCTTTCGGACGAAAGACGAAACGTTTCTACAATTTAAAAAAAAAATTTTTTTTTGAATGTCCAGAGGACCAGACTTAGCTTTTTTAGATTTTTCTACCTGGATTATTGAGCATGCATCAGGGTATGTTGTGATGTAATTTTATGATTTTGTTATTAATATGTTATTTGTTATCTGGCCCAACAAGAGAACCTCCTCTGCGAGCTGAAACAATCAGCACTCACTGAACACTACCTACCACAGGTAGTAAAAGGTGTGGAGATCCACGGATCCCACACCGATGATGCTGTACTGTCCCCTGGGACAGGTAAATCGGCAATCAGCCAAGCTTTTGATGAAACCTTGGTTCAAGAGCATTTGAGTCTAGAACTAATCAGAAATGACAGTTCTTACAGACTCAAAGAGCCCCTCTTCAGTCAAGAAGTGGGAAGACACACGCGGCAACGACAGTGACCCGTCGCAGTATGAACAATCAGACACACCTGCGACTGCGCCGACAGTTGTGACACGCTTGAATTACACAGAAAGAGGTAAATGTAAGAAGAAACGTTGGCCGAAACCTAAAAGGTTCCGTGTACTGTCTACTCTCAGCTGCACGAACAGCTTAAACTACACAATGGCATCCTAACTCGTGCCCATGGACCGACGTCCTCACCTGTGTGTGTGGTCCCCCATGACCACAGGGGGGTGATGTTAGGTCATGCCCATGCCCAACACAAATATTTCAATAACCCCACAAATGACAAAGATCTCGCAAACTCACAGACTTCATGGGAAAATAAGGTCGTCCAAGCACAAGATAGTAAATAAACTAAAAAGTTTGAACTATATTAGTTGCGAAAAGAAACTGTTCCAACTAGAGCTTAGAAACGCTAAGTCTAAAACCCACAACAAAAAACTAACCTTAACAACCGTTTGAATCCGCAGGATTTAATTGACATCGGTTATAAAGCTAAGACCTGTTTTTCTTGTGTGCAGCACGTTGGAATCTGATGACAAGAGTGAGTTGAAGCAGTGAAACGTTGTTTTCTAGTTGCTTAATTGCTACTTTTGTTGCTATTGAAGTTTGGTATTGTTTTCTGAACACTCCCAGCCAAAAGAGGTTTTGCATTAATGTTAGTTGAAGACTTAAGTGGATTTAACTATGCCAACATGCAGTTCATTTTTGTTAAAAACCTCAATAATTGAAGAGTCTTTGTAGATTAATGCTACTTTAGGTACTATAATCTACACTGATCTCACAATCTTTTGAAGTCGAACCGTTGCGATCGATTTCTATTCTAAGATTATCTAATCATTTTTGATGAGTCTCGCCATAGACTTCAAAATTTATAGGGAATACCAAAAGGTCAAAAAGGACTTGCTCAAAAACTATATATGATGTAGCTTAGTGTGTTTGTGTATTACACTTATGTTGTACTTATGATGTAGCTTAGTGTGTTTG
>JBBPBX010044763.1:0-10081 GCA_038048925.1 Garcialebias charrua
CACAGTCGCTAAAAATAGGAGAGGTTCTCTCTCCTATAGAAAGCGAGAATAAACACCGTCGTCTCAATGGTCCTCTGACCTCGGAAGAGGTAGAGAACATACGTCGATTGTTAAAAGAGTTGGATAATACTAGCAAGAATGAACAAGATTTTCAAACTGACATACAACGAAATGTTGGTACCAGCTGGAACAGTGACTCAAAATGGTTTAAAGGGAGCCCCGCCCCTGAAGCACCTCAGATTGAAAAATCTGAGACAAGCAACGAACCACAAAAGGTAGGTGTTCACTCTCTAAGAGACCCACAACGGTTCAGATCGAACCAGGTGGGTGAAAACCAAGGTCCATCGGTGGGTGGACTTCAAAAGAAATTGAAGGATGAGGACCTATACTCATGTAACTATGCGTGGTCCCAACAGAAACCCCTGAGCCTTGGAACTGCACCTCCCGCGCCTCGAACAGAACAGTTCGAGACAGGCAAAGAGTCACGAATGTCCCGGAATAATGGCCCAACACCTCTATGCTCGGAAGAGACAGAGGAAGTAAGTAGTTTGTCAGTAGATTTGAATGTTACTGTGCTTGACCAACCTGATACAATGAGTGGCGTTATCATTGATAATGACACTATCAACATTGACCAACCTGGAGCGATGTGTAGCACTGTCTTTCACAAAGACTCAGCGCACACTACTACCAACATTGCCATGGATGTTGACAGCAAACCAATTGCTGACACACAACAACATCCTGAAGGTCATGATGCTGACAGCCAACAAGATGCTGACAGTAAACAAGATTACACAGACAGAGTCACACGTGAACAGAAACGTGGGCCAAGACCTGTGAGGTTTCTGTGTAACTTTATACAAAGGGGGGTGGCTAAGAAAGCTTACCTGCCTATCACACTGGAAGGTGTCCTTGAGCGTGAAGCCCTCCTGGATGGTAGTGCTGATATAACTATTATGTCGGCCAAGCTGTTCGAGGAGCTGAGGACCGCCGCTAACGGTGTTGACAGGCAAATACCCTTTGAGAAATGTGCTATTGAGCTACAGGGTCTCGCAGAGACGAGAACAACCCTAACAGCTATGGCTATGGTTCACATGCAGATTGGCGAAATGACACTACGCCACCCGGTGTACGTGTCTAAACTTGACTCATTCCCATTTTTGGTTGGCCAAGATTTTATAAACCGCTTCGGCGCGATTGTAGATTATGGTCAACGGAAAATGTGGAGCACAGTGAGAAAACCCCTGCCAATAAAAGTGCCTCCTAGTTGTGATACAGACTGCCTAACCGCAGGTACCGCAGAGGACACAAGGGACTGCTCATCCGAGGACGAGAGCCCGGTAAGTGAACCTTCAACTACAGGTGAGACAGAAGAGACCCAAAAGTTGGACCAAACTCTGGCCCAACAAGAGAACCTCCTCTGTGAGCTGACACATTCAGCACTCCCTGACCACTGCCTACCACAGGTAGTGAAAGGTGTTGAGATCCAAGGATCCCACACCGAAGACGCTGTACTGTCCTCTGGGACAGGTAATTCGGCAATCAGCCAAGCTTTCGATGAAACCTTGGTTCAAGGGCATCTGAGTCCAGAAAATGACAGTCATCCAAACGCTGACAGTCACTTGGACATCATTGTTGCAGATTACGAGGACCCCTCATCAGACAAGAAGGGGGCAAACTCACATTACCTACCACAGGTAGAGAAAGGTGTGGAGATCCAAGGACCCCACACCGAGGTTGCTGTACTGTCCCCTGGGACAGGTAAATCGGCTATCAGCCAAGCTTTCGATGAAACCTTGGTTCAGGGACATTTGTGTCTAGAACTAATCAGAAATGACATAGTTTTTACAGACTCAAAGAGCCCCTCTTCAGTCAAGAAGTGGGAAGACACACACAACGACAGTGACCCGTCGCAGTCTGTACAATCAGACACACCTGCGACTGCGCCGACGGTTGTGACACACCTGAATTACACGGAAAGAGGTAAACGTAAGAAGATACGTTGGCCAAAACCTAAACGATTCCTGTGTACCGTCTTCTCTCAGCTGCGCGAACAGCTTAAACTAAACGGTGGCATCCTAACTTGTGCCCATGGACGGACGTCCTCACCTGTGTTCGTGGTCCCCCATGACCAAAGGGGGGTGATGTTAGGCCATGCCAAAGACAAAGATTTGAATGTACACCTCAGAAACACTTTTGCTTTCGCCCAGAAAAACCTGGAAAGATCCGCTGAAGGACGTAAGGCGTACTATGACCAGAAGGCCTCTCACAATGAACTCCAAGTGGGAGACAGAGTCTGGTACTATACGTTCGCCCCAGCAACCGGGAAAGGAGGGTCCGAGACCGGAACTCTCGCCCGCAAACTAATGCCCAGGTGGACTGGACCTCATCTGATAACAGACAAAGTGTCCTCAGTCGTCTACGAAATCAAAATCAGCAAAGGCCGCAAAGAGCCAATTGCTAAATGGGTACATCGAAATCAGATCAAACCTTACAAGGCGTTCAATGACTCCACAAAAGACAAAGATCTCACAAACTCACCGACTTCATGGGATAATAAGGTCGTCCAAACACAAGTTAGTAAATAAACTAGTAAATAAATCCATCAGCTGCTGCCTCTCAGCGAGAAGGTTGCCGGTTCAAATCCCGGTCCGGGGCCTTTCTGGGTGGAGTTTGCATGTTCTCCCCGTGCATGCGTGGGTTTCCTCCGGGTACTCCGGTTTCCTCCCACAGACCAAAAAACATGCTTGTTAGGCTGATTGGTGACTCTAAATTGACCCTAGGTGTGAGTGTGAGAGTGGATGGTTGTTTGGTGTGAGTGAGACAGGTCCCTCTTGTAAATGAGTCCCCGTGACTCAACGAGGCTAGCCTGTATAAATAAAGGTTGAATGAATGAATGAAAAAAAACTAATCAGGTTTAAACTACCATATTTCCCACCCTATAAGTCGCATTGTCCAATTTGAACTTAGAAACGCTAAGCCTAAAACCCACAACAAAAACTAACCTTAACAACCGTTTAAATCCACGAGATTTAATTTGACCTCGGTCATAAAGTTGAGACCTGTTTTTCTTGTGTGTTGCACTTTGGAATCTGACGACAAGAGTGTGTCGAAGCAGTGAAACGTTGTTTCCTTGTTGTTTAGTCATTACTGTTGTCATTAGTTGAGATATTGTTTGGTTCTGAACACTCCCAGCCAAAAAGGTTTTGTATTAACATTGGTTAATGAATGATATGGATTTAACTATGCCAACATGCAGTTCGTTTTGTTAAATCTCAATCGTCGAAGAGTCAATGTAGTTTAAAGCTACTCAAGGTACCATAAACTACACTGGTCTCACAATTTCTAAATTGAACCGATTCGATCGTTTCTATTCTAGATTACCTATTCATTTTGATGAGTCTCGCCATAGACTTCAAAATTTACTAGGAATACCAAATCTTGCGTCGTTCGTCTAAAAGACAACAGACATTTAGATCAAACTATATTTCATTTTTATTTTAGTTTAACCTAAACTAAGTAATGAATGGAGGAATAGTTTGGAATTAGAGGCCTTCGTTACAGAAGCCCTCCAAAATTTTATAGGTACAAATCCCTATATCTAATTTTACAGAATTGATCCACCCCTTAATTGGTAATTGTAGCTGATCTAAACCATGATAGCTTACATACCAGGTGCATATAGGTAGGGCCTAATGTAAAATCCCAATCATAAGCCCACCTAAAAAACCACATAATTGCATGACACATAGAACCAGAGTGGCACTGACTGGAAACCAACCAGCCAACAACCTTCGATGTGGGGACCTGCAGCTCCAACGCTTGGTCTTCAACCTCCATCCAAGGGTCGCCTCCTCTGCGTCAATCGAGGGATCCCCTCTACATGCTGATTATAAAAACAATTGTTGCTGATGAAATCACCAACTCTAATCGATATGGAATTACGTTGTGGAATTACTGTTGTGGAATTACCGCTGTGGATTATAAGACTTTGTCTTTCCAAGGGATCACAGACTTTGTTTTCCAAGAGTTAACAGACTTTGTTTTCCAAAGGATTAAAAGCTTTTCGCAATGGGATTACCTCCGAACAGTATGGAATTTCCAAAAACTTTATGGGATTATAATTTTTGATTTTTCTTTTCCACTTGCTGGATTACTTCAAGATCAAAGACAGTTCAAGGTTTCCTTTCGTGTTGGACCTCATCCCCAAGGACTGGCGATGACTTCCAAAAGGGGGGAGATGTAGTGGGCATGACCGTGTCCACTTTGATACGCCTGTGTGTGTTTGAACTGTTCCAGAGATGACCTTTACTGACCTCTCAGTAAAACAAGACATTTACTACAAATTATTCCATTAGTTGAAATCTGAGAACATAGTCACCAAAAGAGACTATTGGCTTCTTTAATTTTATTCTAATGTAATCAAAAGAATAACATTTTGTCATTTTCATGATGTGTGCTTTTAAGCTGTGTTATTCTGTAAGAGTTAAACTGTGTTCACTGCTGTGTTAAAGTTGAAGTCTCGGGTCACAGAGACCCGGCCGCTTTGTTTAGAAAGGCAGAAGACAGTTAATCTGTTGTTTTATGAGAACGACTCCAGCTTCTCTGTCTTTTTCCTAAACAATTTCCCTCTGCTCGGGCTGTAACCTTGGGTCGTGATAACGGCAAGTGAATTGCTCGACTGGTCCACGGACCAATGAAAAAGACACAAGTCTCTCTCATCTCTTAGATCCTTCTTTAAGTTCTAAGCTGTTGCTGGAACGGATGAGTTTTGAAGGAACGAGTTAGTTCCTATGAGTTTGTGGGAACTTCAAGACATGAAGACGTCCCAAAGAGCTGAATGAATGCCTGTCACCCGCCAAGGACAGTCATTCAGCTAAGGACTAAATAACATGCTGTTATGAGTCCACTTCGAACGAGCGTAAGCTCAAAACTTTGTTTATTCCTTCCTGGAATAAGTTTATCTTGAAGTCAGAGGCCAGGAGCTGACGCATTTTCTGATGACCAACGCGGAACCCAGGAGACGTTGAAAACGTAAACTAGAACCAGTTTTGGACGTGCTGGGCCTGAAGGACTCTGTGCATCTGAAGGCTGGTGTCATTTCTTTATCAGACTCGTCGTCGAAGGTAAAGAGCTGTTTACAAAACGTACCTGGATTTTAGCAGAAGTCGGATGGAAGTGTCACTTTTGGTATCATGCTCAAGACAATTTCCTTTAACCCATCTCTCCATCTTTCCTCCTATCTTTTTCCCTCAATTCTAAGCTGGAAACTATTTTAAGCTAAAGAGCCCTCAGACTAAATATGTTTAACATCCAGTATTGAAGTCTGTTGTGTTAAATTTAACTGTGCTGACGTGTTAATTTGAAAGAAAGTGAAATCATGTCAATCAAGTGTAATGGTGTTGATTTTAGTTGATTCATTTTAAATAAATGATAGTGTCTCTTTGACATATCAAACTAAGTTAATGTCCATTGTCACTCTATGGCTTCTGTTTTATTTATCCATCATAAAGATCACAGAAATATTGGGTAAACTGAAAAAGAAAAGAATCCGTGAAATTACTATTCAATCTGAATAAGTAAATTAATTAAGGTAAAGAGGTCAGCTTAATACTGACCCCTGTTAAAATCCTTTAGTTACATCTGGGTGACACCGTATGTGTTTAAAAAGACACAATATGTGGTCTCCCTCATGTTTACTTCAGCTGCGGCTTCAAAAAGGCTGTCGGCTTTGTTATTCCAAGTTAGCTGGGTGTCCCCCGATATCTTCTGCTTCCAGTCCGACATCGAGGCGAGCTCCAGGAACCTCTGATCGCACAAAGCCGGCTGTCGAATCTGCAGCTCTGGTTTAGCATGTTAGCCTTAGCTCATACCATGAGCTGCTGGTCTCGCGCGGCGCTGTGGGAGCGCTCGGCGGAGCGATCGCGGCTGCTGCTCCAGTCCTGAGACATTCACAGAGTTCAGGGAGTGTTTCCAGTTAATTTATCCGTATGAGGCATCCTCTTATGGGAGAAACAGTCCTCCAAAAGCCGACTGCCGAGTGCCGAGACTGGAACTAATGAATGTAAAATGGCGGAGGCGGTATTTCCGGTTCCTGGTTCTTCTTCTTCTTCGCGAACTCATATTAAGCGCATTACCGCCACGGTTCCTGGTTCCCGCAGGAAGTTGTTCAAAAAAGCACGAAATTATTAAAAAATAATAATAATAATGATACTTTACGTATTTATAAAGCCATTTGTAAAAACAGCCAACAGTGCAGCTTTAAGTAGCATTGAAAGTTAGTAAGGTAAACATTTTTCTTTGATAATGCAGTTGATAATTACTTTTATTTACTTTGTTCTCTGAAATAAATGAGTAAAAATATGTTTTTGTCTGAATTATGGTGATTTTATGGTTCTGAAAAGAACATGAGTGCTGCTTCTGGCTACAAGATCTGAAAAGTTTTCAGATCTTGTAGCCAGAAGCAGCACTCATAAGTTACAGGCAATCCATCTGATCGGTGATCGGTATATGTGATCGGCACACATATAAGCGATCGGTAATTGTGATCGGTATCGGTGATTGTCACACATAGGTGATCGGTATCGGTATCGGTTTCATAAAACCTGATCGGCACATCCCTAATTATTTTATCTTAGGTAGAAATTTTGGCTATATGTACTTTTTTGAGTAACTATTTTAAGCCTACATTTTACTTATTAGTTTACTCCTATGTCATTCCAGCTTGTTATTGTAAAAAAATACTATCTAGATAAATTGCACCTCCTGAATAGACTGAATTGTTTGGATGAGAAGTATAAATATACTGTAGCTATACCATTCTGACAGTGACACCACTTTAATTTGTACCAAATCCATCTCAGCTGCATGTGACACAAATCAGGTCACACTCCAGCAGGCATATGTAGTCTGTGGCATACACATACAGTACAAATATATAAACACACACAGCTGAAACAAAGTAGTGCATCATAATTTTTTTAATATGAGTTCAATGATGTCATTTTGTCATTTAGAAAAATGTTTGGAAAATCTAACCGCTTATTTTTACTCAATACTTTCTCTTAATAATTGTACCTTGTATATCACAAAAATCAAAAAAGGCGTTCAATACAGAACAAGTTTGTGTATATCACAAACTTACTTTTCATACTTAAGTAGAAAAAACACAGAACATAATTAGAAAATTAAGAAACACAGACACAAATTTGACTCCTGAACTGGAACCAAGACAAAATGACTTAAATCTAGCTTGAACAAATCAGATGATTCACAGTTTTGGAAACAATTTTTCAACCATGACAATAAGATCAATAACATCAATAACAGGCCTAAAACCGTGTCAAGGACTCAGTAATGAATATCGCTACTACTGTTATTTACAGATGCAGTTGGCTCTTTAGTTTTTTTCTTTTTTCTTTCGAAGTTCCCCATCTACTGCACTTTTGAAATGTTCAAAACTTTTGTACACAACCCCCTCAAACCCAGACGTGGTGGATTTCCCAGTTGCTGGGCAGTAGGTAAATATTTTTTGGCTGCTTTCAGCAGCTTTGTCTTTGGAGGGTGTGTATCTCTTACGCTGTCCACCACACTGGGGTACTTTACAAGCACCACAAGGCTTCATGGATTTGTGAGGCTTGATGGGTCTTGAAGTCAGAGCAGGAGGCGGTGCTACAGGCACAAAGTTCAGTGTGTTGGAGGCTCCACAGAGCATCATGAATGGTGCCTGTGGCTGTGCAGGAACTACTACCAGGACAGGAGCTGCTGACACTCTGGGTGGGACGTATGTGGCCACAGTACGTTTAGGTAGGATGCAACGGTCCTGATGCTGTGGTTCTTCCATTTCTAACCTGAAAAAATTAAAATAAATGTGATAATGAGTATCTAATTTGTGAGCAATAACATAAAACTTCCAATGTAAGACATTGTTGTGTTTAAAGTTAGTTAGTTAGTTAAAATATTGAGTTGATAATTTCATTTAAGTATCAGTATCACTTGGCGAGCGCCTGGTGGCCGGGCTTTCACCCATGGAGCTCGGCCGGGCACAGCCCGAAGAGGAGACGTGGGTCCCCCTTCCCATGGGCTCACCACCTATGGGAGGGGCCAAAGGGGTCGGGTGCAATGTGGGATGGGTGGTGGCCGAGGGCGGGGACCCTGGCGGTCTGATCCTCGGCTACAGAAGCTGGCCATTGGGACATGGAATGTCACCTCTCTGGTGGGGAAGGAGCCTGAGCTAGTGTGTGAGGTTGAGAGGTTCCGGCTAGAAATAGTCGGACTCACCTCAACGCATGGCTCTGGCTCTGGAACCAGTTTCCTTGAGAGGGGTTGGACACTCTTCTACTCTGGAGTTGCCCCTGGTGAGAGGCGCCGAGCAGGAGTGGGCATACTTGTTGCCCCCCATCTTGGTGCCTGTACGTTGGGGTTCACCCCGGTGAACGAGAGGGTAGCCTCCCTTCGCCTACGTGTGGGGGGACGGGCTCTGACTGTTGTTTGTGCCTATGCGCCAAACGGCAGCGCAGATTACCCACCCTTTTTGGAGTCCTTGGAGGGGGTATTGGAGAGTGCGCCTCCTGGGGACTCCCTTGTTCTGCTGGGGGACTTCAACGCTCACGTGGGCAATGACAGTGAGACCTGGAGGGGTGTGGTTGGGAGGAACGGCCCCCCTGATCTGAACCCGAGTGGTGTTTTGTTGTTGGACTTCTGTGCTCGTCATGGATTGTCCATAACGAACACCATGTTCAGGCATAAGGGTGTACATATGTGCTCTTGGCACCAGGACACCCTAGGTCGCAGTTCGATGATCGACTTTGTTGTCGTCTCATCTGATCTGCGGCCGCATGTCCTGGACACTCGGGTGAAGAGAGGGGCGGAGCTGTCAACTGACCACTACCTGGTGGTGAGTTGGCTCCGATGGTGGGGGAGGATGCCGGTCAGACCTGGCAGACCCAAACGTATTGTGAGGGTCTGCTGGGAACGTCTGGCAGAGTCTCCCGTAAGACGGAGCTTTAACTCCCACCTCCGGGAGAGCTTTGAACACGTTCCGAGGGAGGCGGGGGACATTGAGTCCGAGTGGGCCATGTTCCGCGCCTCTATTGTCGAGGTAGCTTATCAGAGTTGTGGCCGCAAGGTTGTTGGTGCCTGTCGTGGTGGCAACCCTCGAACCCGGTGGTGGACACCGGCGGTGAGGGATGCTGTCATGCTGAAGAAGGAGTCCTATTGGGCCTTTTTGGCCTGTGGGACCCCGGAAGCAGCAGATAGGTACCGACAGTCCAAGCGGCATGCGGCTCGGGTGGTTGCTGAGGCAAAAACTCGGGCGTGGGAGGAGTTCGGAGAGGCCATGGAGAATGACTTCCGTACGGCTTCGAGGCGATTCTGGTCCACCATCCGGCGTCTCAGGGGGGGAAAGCGGTACGCGACCAACACCATTTATGGTGGGGATGGCGTGCTGTTGACCTCAACTCGGGATGTTGTGAGTCGGTGGGCGGAGTACTTCGAAGACCTCCTCAATCCTACTGGCACGTCTTCCACTGAGGAAGCGGAGCCTGGGGACTTTGGGTCGGGCTCTCCAATCTCTGGAGCTGAGGTCACCGAGGTGGTTAAAAAGCTCCGCGGTGGCAGGGCTCCGGGGGTGGATGAGATTCGCCCTGAGTTCCTTAGGGCTCTGGATGTTGTGGGGTTGTGTTGGCTTACGCGACTCTGCAATATTGCGTGGACATCGGGGGCAGTTCCCTTGGATTGGCAGACTGGGGTGGTGGTTCCCCTATTCAAAAAGGGGGACCGTAGGGTGTGTTCCAACTATAGGGGGATCACACTCTTAAGCCTCCCTGGTAAGGTCTATTCAGGGGTTCTGGAGAGGAGGGTCCGTCGGATAGTCAAACCTCGGATTCAGGAGGAACAGTGTGGTTTTCGTGCTGGTCGTGGAACACTGGACCAGCTCTACACCCTCAGCAGGGTCCTGGAGGGCGCGTGGGAGTTTGCCCAACCAGTTTACATGTGCTTTGTGGACTTGGAAAAGGCATTCGACCGCGTCCCTCGGGGGGTTCTGTGGGGGGTACTCCGGGAGTATGGGGTACCAGGC
>JBBPBX010044763.1:13031-27316 GCA_038048925.1 Garcialebias charrua
CAGTCGTCCTCCAATGCAAGAGTTGGGGGTTGGAATCCACCAGCAGTCACATGCCTAAGTGTCCATGGGCAAGACACTGAACCCCATGTGTGCCCCATTGGTGTAGGAATGTGAGCAGAAGCTCTGATTAGTCTCTTTAGAATGATTCGTTCAATTAGCTTTGTAATCTAGTAGAGTGCTGTATGAATGGGTAAATGAGGACATGTAGTGCTTTACACTACAGTGTAACGCACTTTGAGTATCAATTAGATAGAAAGGCGCTACAGTATATAAGAACAGTCCATTTACCATTACAAATGTGGATCATTGTAACCTGGGTTAAAAGTGTGTATCATGGCAGTGAAGCCTTCGTCTTCAACCATCGACAGAGGCCTCATGTCAGTGACGTTCATGTAAGGATCTTTCAGTCTCTGCTGCTTGCTGTGGTGTGCATGATGTCTGTCCATCATGAAGGCTGTCATTGTTCGTTGTTTTCTGGAATGAGAGAGAGTTTATATGTATTATAGCATAATTTACAGTAACTCAAGAAATGCCTTGTTTCACTTACAGTGCTAGGTTAAACACACACACACAAATATAAAATACTAATTACACACACTTGAGTAGATGAAATAAATTACTGTAATTCCTGTTTAAATGCAATTCATCCTTCCATACAATGCAGTGTCTTCAGAATTTGCCAGCAAATTAATAGTTGAAGCTAAATCATTAAATTATCACCATCTTTGTGTTAGATTTATTTATAAATCACATTTAAACACTGCTTGTACCGTTACATTAAAAATAAAAACACACACGTTCTCTGTCACTGTCACAGCTAAAAAACAGCAGCTTCAGCTGTCAGACACTGACATTATGTTTTCTCACTTTGAAACAGAACAAATGTGGTTTAATATAGACTCACCTGCTGCTCTTCCTTCAGCGCGGTGAAGTTTACAACTCCGTCATGTTTACATTTCATCCGTGTCACCGCGTGGTTATCTTGTGTCGCGTCGTCAATTTTCAAAGCTCCATGTTGCAGTTATTTATCTTTATGAAGCGTCAGGTGCTCCCACACGTTGGAGGACTTACAGTTTTCTCTGCGTCGCGTCGGTCATTTGTAAAATAGACTTTGAAAACACTACTTCCTCCTCCCTCTGTTCAAGCCACAGCGCGCTGCAGTTTTTTTTTTAACTTTATTCAGTCAGCCAGCTTTGACAAAGCTCTACCGGTGAACAAAACAGCTCCGTGAAAGAAGCATAATCGCGTGTTGTTGCAGCCCTAGCTGCAACACGTTGCATGTTTGTCACGTAGCTCGCGTAGGAAGCTTTTTTTTTTTTGCGCTTGAGGCAGGATTACGACGGCGCACGAAATTAAGACCGCTTCAAAACAAAACAAAAAAAGACTTCAACACAATAATTCAGCAAATTTAAGACTTTTTTAGGCTAAAATCAAGATTTTGAAATTTTATACTTTTTTTTTACTTTTTAAGACCTCGCGGAAACCCTGAATAAAAGAGTTCAATATTATACTCACAAATTGTAAACTATATTTACATATTGTAAAAAAGTATCCATACTTATGAAATGAAGATGTGAACAGAGCTGTGACTTGGCACTATATAAATGAACTGAATTCAATTGAACTACTCACCTCCGCTTCTGGCCGTGCCTTTTCCCAGCCACATGAGGATGGCTCTGGTACTGCACCTGTGGTCGATCTGGAGTTGGTATGGATGCTGGGAGAGTAGGAGCTGCTGCCATTGGTTCTTCTGACAGCATTCTCTGGTGAGTCTTCACTTTTGGCATTACTGTTGCCCTGTAGTTGGCCTTTTTCTCTTCCCGTGCCAAGAAGGTTGAGATGGATTTAGCATTCAGATTGGGTAGAGGAATGGAGAGACTGTTGAGGATGGCATCATCTCCGACTCTGTCTACGATCCTTTTATACTGGCTCTTGATTGCAGTAGTAACTTTAGAGGGGGAGGAGAGACGACTGGCGGGTGGACGGTTTTTCAGCATCTTGATCATGAGATACAACAGACGACTGTCCTCAATCACCTGTGCCGCCTGAGGGTACCTCATCCAAGAAAATTTTTTCTTCTGCGCTGCTCTGGTCTCAGGTGTGTCAGCTCCCATGCATCGGCCAAAGAGGGTGTAGCCCCATCGAGATTCGTACTTTTTTATAAAGTTGGCAGCAGACCTGTCATGCTCATGCAGAGCACCGACTGCAGTGGCCATCTTCAGCCTTAGGTCAGCTGGCACTAGGTGACGGTTACTGTTGTCTGACAGTTCTAAAAGGAGCAAGGCCAAGGCTTCCACTTCCTCCAACCCAGGAAGATGCAGATGTCTCTGGGTCATCAGCACATCCTGCAGAGCAGGACTTTCCTCCTCCTCCACCTGTTCTGACTGAGTGAGAATGGCATGTTTCCTACTAACGGTGTCAATAGGATCCTCCTCTGACTCTGCACCCACATCCACACCCTCATCGGCCAGCTCCTCCTCACTTTGTTCTGCTGTTGTCTCCTCTTCTTCGCGGCCCGGTTCTTCCTCAACTGCAAAGCATGCAATGTGCTATTTACCAATGTGTTTTGGTAGTTATAACAACCAATAGTAAATTTATTTATGCAACATGCAAATGCAGCAATTTATTTGTTTCCTATTTATATAAAATAAGCAACTCACATGTATTTGCCATGGCTAGAATGTACATGACATTTATAGGAATTTGACAGCTTAGTATGTATGTAATTTAATAGCAAGATTGTGTACCTTGCTGGACATAGTAATCCCTTGCAGCGAAGCTGGTCGACTGGCACATGGCATACTCCACCCCAAGGAGCTCCTCCTCATCTGGGTCCTTGTATTCAGCAGGGTAGGGCATTGGAGCAGCAAAGTTGGGCTCGAGGACATGCTCTTTACCAAAAAGCACCTCAGCCTGTTGATTCATGCGCTGAATCTGCCGCGGGTCCATGCACCACGTCTGCCGACCACGTCCACCGTCAACCCGGAGGGATTCCATGCGACTGTTCCACTGCACAGCAAACGCAATCAGATATACCTGAAAGACATTACCATTAAAGCATGAACAGGGTATATGCAGAAATTCTTGAGTTGAATTTAATACCTTTTAATACCTTTTTAATACCATCAAAATATTTTTTAATACCATCACGGCACTGAGCTGTAACCGTAGCAGCAACTTCTTGTACTTCAGTTTAGAGCAACTAATTGTAAAGTGATAGATTACTGTCATTTTCTTCCTAAACTTTGGTAGTAAATGTATAACAATTACTGGATACATCAAGATGCTTCTTGCTTCAATAAAAGCACTGACCTACTTGTTATTTAAATCTAGCCCAAGACAAAAAGTTTAATTGTTCCCACACATATCTCTAATGACAAACAAAAAAACGTAAACTTGAAAACAGAACAGTTTAGTTAAAATAATTCAACACTGAACACATACACAATTCAAAAGAGAGGGAGAAAAATAATAACTACAGTACTGTATTTTTCATCCTGTAAGTTAGTTTTTTTTCTTCATAATTTACATGCCATGCAACCTATAGACCAAAGTGACACATTTATGGATTTTTCCCATTTTTTATAAACCATTTTTAGCTGAGACATGACCGTTTCCATTCATTCCGACTGAAAAAAAAAACAGCAATAGTTGATGGGCCCCATAGTAGTAATAGGTGTATGGCATGCTGTTGTATCATGTAATAGAAAAACGTGCCTATAATGACAAATTAAAAAAGGTTCAAGACAAAAACAACTGGACTTTATTTATTATAATATTTAATATACTATACTTGATACTTTATTGTTTTTTTCTTGCACTTTTTAGAATTCACCATGTCCTGGATGACAGAGAATCTTCACTAGCTATTAATGACTCAATCGGCCTGCCATATTCTCCCCACCTTTCAGCAGCCAGCTGCACCACGGCAGCGAAATGCAGCTAATTTCACGGTTAAAGTGCATTTATTAAGAAAATGATAGACTGAAACACACCTTTGCTATAATTTCGAGCTAACAAATAATTGTTTAGGTACATTCCTTGTTAAATGTTGGCGAAACGAGCTGCGATCCACTTCCCTGTTTCTCACCGCTGCGCGTTCATGGTGCACACAGGCAGCAAAACTATTTTTTTTAAATTAAGCCAATTTAACCATTAAGGTGCATTTATTAAGAAAACGTTAGACTGAGACACACCTTTGCTATAATTTCGAGCTAAAAAATAATTGTTTAGGTTCTTTTCTTAAATGTCGGAGGATCAAGGCGCGCTCCTCTTTTCAGCGGATAAGCTGTGTGAAGCTGACACCCCACCCACGTCAAAAATTAAAGCAATTAGTCTGAATGGTTAGTGCTCCGTTAGTGCTGGTTTGTGCCGTTAAAATTTTCGTTTGTGCTGCTTTGGTTTCGGAGATATTAAATATTATTTTTTAGGTCATCTGTTCCCCCTGTGTCGGGAGCGCACACTGCAACCCTGTGTCGGGAGCGCGCACTGCAACCCGAGAGGCGGATCTGAAAAACTAGCCCACTCCGGTGCGTTTTGGAGGTGTATGGGGGGATGGTGATGTCATCGGTCAAATATTTAATTATTAATATCTCATAAACTAAAGCAGCACAAACGCTAGTTTCAACGACACAAACCAGCACTAATGAAGCACTAACAAACTAGACCACTCCAGTGCGTTTCGGAGGTATATGGGGGGATGGTGACCTTTAGATGACCTAAAAAATAATGTTTAATATATTCGAAACCAAAGCAGCACAAACAAAAATTTTAACGGCACAAAACAGCACTAACGGAGCACTAACCATTCAGACTAATTGCTTTAATTTTTGACGTGGGTGGGGTGTCAGCTTCACACAGCTCAGCTGCAGCTGTAGGTGCGAGCTAGCGCACACTGACCAACGATATGACGTCATTGTTTGTTTTAGCTAAGGTCCTACTCGGAACATAAAATTAGAAAAGATAAATAAATTCACAGACATTTTTTAGACGACAGAACGAGAAAAATATAGTTGTGTAGGTTCCGCTCATTCTCAATCAGTTCATCTGGACAATTTCTTTTTAGTAGAAACGTTTCACCCTCACTCCAGAGGGCTTCGTCAGTCAGAGCAGTCCAAAGCAAACTGAAGCTACCCCACCAAGTAAACAACTTAAGTGGACCAACCAGTTTGCTGTAGCCAAGATGGTTTCTGGGGGCTTGTCCCTCGTCGACTCCTCCCAGGCAGGCAGACATGTCCAAAGTGGTTCAAGACAAGAAAGTTCATTCTCAATAGTCCAGGTATCAAATCCGCTCATTCTCAATCAGTTCATCTGGACAATTTCTTTTTAGTAGAAACGTTTCACCCTCACTCCAGAGGGCTTCGTCAGTCAGAGCAGTCCAAAGCAAACTGAAGCTACCCCACCAAGTAAACAACTTAAGTGGACCAACCAGTTTGCTGTAGCCAAGATGGTTTCTGGGGGCTTGTCCCTCGTCGACTCCTCCCAGGCAGGCAGACATGTCCAAAGTGGTTCAAGACAGAAAGTTCATTCTCAATAGTCCAGGTATCAAATCCGCTCATTCTCAATTACTCAATTACGGATTTGATACCTGGACTATTGAGAATGAACTTTCTGTTGTGTAGGTTTTTAAAAAATTAATACCTCGTCAGATGACATTTATTACTTTTTAATACTTTTTAATGGCCTTAATTTGTGTTAATTTCATTTACTACCTTTTACAACCCCACGGATACCCTGATGAGTGTGTATCATAAACTGAAAGGGACATTTCCTTGGCATGACAAATAATTTGTGTTTTGGTTACGATAGGTTTTTTTTGCGTGAGTACATCATGCTCATGTTTACAGCTAAACAGGTAAAAGTATGCCTATGAAACATGATGTCTTTAAGAAGCATATTTCTTAAGTTTTTGAAGCTGTCAACTTAAACCTAGCTCAGTTTAGACTTTTTTGTCATCAGATGAGCATAGATGCAGCTAAACTCTATATGCATTCTGTGAAATTTTCTCATTTTACATAATGTATGACAACTTTTATTGACACAAGTTACACAGCATTACAACCACTTCATTGTCTGTATAAGCAGTCACTCAATATTTTATAAAATACACTTATTGTAATATTGTCAAGAAAAATCAAAAAGAAAAAAATAAGTAGGTCCTCTGGATGGGTTCTTCTTGGAGGAGAGACGAAACGTTTCACTAAAGAAGAACCCATCCAGAGGACCTACTTATTTTTTTCTTTTTGATTTTTTCTACCTGGATTACTGAGATGCATCAGGACATCAATAAAAAAATATTTTTATTTTTTTCCACATTTGAGGAATTTGTTTTTGTGGCAAATGGTTGGTGTTTAAAATGTTTAAGACACTTACAGCACCACCAGTGAAGATGTTAATTCCCCCTCCTCTGGAGGAGACTGTTAAGTTAAATGTAGGCATTATTTGGGCAAAACTGGTTTTCTATTAGATCAGCAGGGATGTGGAACTCTTTACCTGTAACTGTTCAAGACTGTAGTACTTTGCATCATTTAAATTAAATGTAAAGAAATAGTTGAAAAATCAACATATGTGCAGTCATTACAGTGTGTAATCTGTAAATGTATTGCTGATTTTGTTTTTCGGCGGGTGCACTGTTTTTATAGAACTGTATTTCAAAAATTGTTTATGGCCTACTGCCGATTTTTTTAACTTGCTGTCACTCTGCCTCTGCCCAGGGAAAACAGATGAAAATGAGCTTGTAGCTATTTCTGGTCTGTGCCTAAAATGTGTTGTGCAGTGTCTGTTTAATAAATTAATAAATGAATAAATAATGGAATGAAAGTTTAATTAGCATTTCTCATATTAAAACTGTTTATCCTCACTTGGAACTGCATAACTCCACATCTCTGTGAGGGAATGGCATTGTACAGGTGTGAATGCAACCCCTCCAAGGAGTTACTGCCTCGCCGACACCTGTACTTGTTCAGGCGAACACCATTGAGCACCACCACCTTCACAGACACATACAGCTGTATGCCAGGGGGGTCCTACAAAACACAACAAAGTTGCTTATTTATTATGGTGCCCATTTAAATAATTCAAAAATAGTTTATAGTTTTACAGTGATAAGTACGAAAGCATTTACTCACCTGCATACAACCAAGATGCTTGCTTGCAGTTGCCCAGTGAGCATGCACTGCCTGTGTCGATTTGAACAGGTGGATTCCATCGATGTCAAGGCCTGCAGGTCCTTTCAGCTCAGCAATGATAGACTCGATAGTTAAAGCTGTCTCCTGTAACATTCATTCACATTGATTATATACAATATAGTTGAATATGTGAAATTATTCTAATAATATTATTACTTTATTTTCCAAATTAAATAGTTTTACACATTTGTTTAGTTCAGTGAAGTCTATTTTGATAAGTAAGCTTCCTTTTCATAAAAATTATACATGTATTAATATTAGACTAACCTCAACCCCACGGGTGATGCGTCTGACGTAGGACTTTATCTGGTGAGGCTTTAGGAAGGCCATCATGTCCTCGTCTGAAAGCCTGCCGTACAACTCCAGGTTGCCCTGTCTGACTGCCTGGATGAGGAGCATCATGTCATCCTTGTTGTAGGCCAGCACCGCACCTGCCAGGGCACTCATGAACACTCCATATTTGGCATGGCTCTGTTTGATGACAACAGCATCCCAACGGTGCAGCCAGTGTCGGATGTCCAGTCTGACCACCGTACCCTTTTGCACCCAGTCCCCAAATAGGTTCTCCAGGAAGGATGAACCACTTTCTCTGAAACAATGTCAATACAGAACATTACTTTTTTTTTTTTTCGGGCTACTGTATATAGATGTATTATTACTTACCGACAACAGTTGTTAGCTGCATATATGACAAGTGGTGCAGGAGCCTCAGCACGTTCAAACCGGGCTATCAGGCCTTTAGCCATACGTCTGTAGCACCCCTCAGACTCCGTTGCCACCACCACTGTGGTCAAGAACTGGCCCCACTCGTTCAGGACACTGGTGACATATTGCATGGTGCCCTGGCCATCACCATAAATCTTCTTGAGGACCTGAAAAACACAAAGCAGAACATTCATTTTAAAGTGTCTATTAATACTATTTCTGTCTAATATAATTTATATAAACTCCAATGCATGTAGATTTTATATCCATCACGTTTGAATGATTACAGTGAGACCAAAATGCTTGTTCAAAACAATAAACTGGAACATAACTATATTTTCTGCTCCTAAGTCAGGTAAAAATGACCAGGTAAATATTCAGCTTTTCTACTTCCTTGCTCATGCTTCATGAAGTGATATGTTGTACACACCTTTCTTGTACCACCAATGCAGAGGATTTCTCCAGTCACACTGAGGACTGAAGCTCTATACAGAGGCATCTTCTCCATCTCCATGATCATGTGTGCACGCCTCAGCACACGGGCAGAAGGAAGGGGAGTCCGGGGGAGAGGAGAGGTGTAAGTCCCAGCAGCTTTCACGAAGGGCAGGATGCTCTTCTGAGATGATGCAGATGATCCAGTGGTGTGGGCTTCATATAGGAGAGTTTGGTACAGGTCACGGCGGTCCACATACCACTCATCATGGCCCTGCTGCAGAAGTCTCCGCACTTTGCTCATGGACACACTGTTGACTCGGTCATTCAGAAGAGTAACCACACCTTTGTCAATTGCCCTCTTTCCACACAGTATGGCAGGAAACATGCTTCTGATGGCTGGGGCCAGGTTCATTAAAATCTTGGGACTGTGTGCCAACCACATATACTGTTGCTCACGATGACTGTCCTCCTCTTCACTGTCTGTGCCACTGTGTGTCTTACTAGCTGCCCGCCTCACCTTTTCACAATGTGAACACTTCAGCTTCTCTGTCAACAGGGTGTAGTTGTTCTTCACTCCACACACTCGCCTGGCATAGCTGCCGAAGCCTTTCTTCTGCAGATATTCGCCTGGCGATGCAGGGCAGTTGGAGTTAGGGCAGCGGATCTTGGCTTGAATTACACCAACTGGGCGCCAGAAGAAGACTGGGGTTGTGAAAAAGGCCATCATGTTGGGCAGTCCTCCCTTGACAGAAGTAGGAGGTGGGGGTGGGTGGAACTCCATCTTCTCCTTTAAGAGCTTCCTCTCTACAATCTCTCCTTTGGCATTCTTGAACTTGGAAGGGTTCTCAAACAGACCACACACCTCATCATGTTTCATCCACTTGATGTTAGGAGGAGCTATACCATGAGCTTGTGCAGATGGAGGCGGATGCTCCCAGTATTTCTGCCAGCCTTCCAGCAAGATGCCACTGATTTCTAAGGCAGAGGTGTCTACAGGGCATGAAGGTCTTCCCTGAGATGTGCTGAACCTGTGAGAAGAGTCCTGACTCACAGGCAGTGTTAGCTCTCCCCAGGTGGTAAGTTGTGTGGAAACTGGTACCTCGGACTCTGCAAGGAAATTTTCTGCATAGGAATCAAACAAAATGTATTACATTACGTAAGATGAGAATATAATAGCAAACACAAACATGCATCACACTGAACAAACTTTGTTTACTGTTAGAAAGAAGATCAGGAAAAAAATTACTATAATTAAAAGAATGATTAAAAATAGGCTTGTAAAATACTCAAAACCTAAGACATCACACCTGTAGAGATATAGCACCTTCATGTCCGTATTGGAGTTAAACCTCTTCACATCTCTCTGAAACTCTGAGTGTTACACTTTCTTGGAACTCTCAAGGAGACAAGTGGACACTATTTTTGTTATAATTATTTTGAATTAATGGACACCAATTAATCAGATTGAACTTTCTTTTTAATGTGTGTTAATTCAGAATTGATCTACAGTATATTTTTGTCATTTAATGATGATCTGTTACTTGCATGAGTTTGACCTTCTGCTGGTTTATTTCTGCAGAACAAGCAGGCTTTAATATTATGGCACAGTTCAGGGTAAACTTTTAACTTGCAACTTCCTTTTGTGTTGTCTGTGAAGTTAGCCATAATATTCTCTGTGCTCACAAGCGGCCATCTGGCCGATTCTGTAAACAGTTTTCCTGTTGTCCGTCAGAGACTTTCTGCCTATGGGAATCAAAATTCCATCTCTTATTTTGTTAAGCCAGCCAGTAGTCATTGAGGAGGTGGGGAGACCCCGCCTCCCATATAAAGGGACACTTCCGTTTTGACTTTAGTGTCGAAGGGGAGAACTTTCTAACAACTGGTTTTCTCCTCTGGAAAAAGCTGGAAACGTTCTGGTCATTGTGTCAATTAGACCCACGTCTCAGCTGGAGTCACGGCAAAGCCTCGCTGTGTCTCAACAACACTCATTTCTGAAAGAATTTGTTTTCTGAAGTTTTATTTTGAAAGTTCAGTCAGGAGCTGGCTCTGTTCCTGCCGGGAAAAGCGCTCTTCTGCTCGTCTGTCAGCAATACACGCGCGGAAGTCAACTGGATGTCAAACTGGACAACACAGTCCGTTGGTGTCCACAAAACTTCGTTGCTCTTATCTCCAGAGAAGTATCTTCACCAGGTAACGAGGCGTTGATTGTATGCTGCACGGGTGAGAAGTCTAGCTGGATCTGTTCTGGAAAGTGTCACCCTGTCTTTTCAAAATAATTAACTTCCGTTAACTTAGCTTTCATTCCTCCTATTTCTTCTTTTTCCCTAAGCCAGTAAACTTCAAGTAAATGTGCCAACAGAAAAGTTTATAACTGTCTGTTTGTTTTTAATTTGAATTCTTGTCAACGTAGTTTAGTAAATCAGAGCTAATATCGATACAAATGTTTAATGTACTTTTCATGATTGTTTCAATAAAAGGTCTATCTTTTGGTGGATCAACATAAATTGAAGTCTCTCGTGAAATTACATTTTGTCTAGTCACGGTCAAAGCAATTTAATACCGGAAAAAGGGTGAACTCGCGAATGAATTTGGGTCAGATCAAGTCTGCTCCAACTTCTCTAAAATATAGGTAAGTCAGTAAACTGACCAATAAGTCCTATATTATTACATTTTGGTGGCCCGTACGGTCCCTAGAACGGTTATTGTATTGTTTTTGTGTAGTCTATTGTCACGGTATTTGTTGGCATAGTTCTTTATCCTTGTTTTGGACGTGGAAAAGATAGTTCTGGCTGGGGAGTGTCCGGGAGTTGCTAATCGCTGCATTGTCCGGCTCATTTCACGTTAGGATTATTTTTCCTTTCACTTTTAACGTATGTTTGGAGCTGCTGTGATGAATGAATGTCTGTGCCTGTGAGACGTTGCATAACGTGTCAGAAGCTGCATGCATTTTTTCATTGTTGTGACCGACGTGTCACCGCTGCTTCATTTATTACATCTGCGGATTACTGTTGAAAGTCTGTTTCACACATTTGCTGCTCCATTGTACCTATAATCTGTTACAACGTGTGTTGGCTGAGGTTCGGGTGAGCCCACTCAGCTTTGGACCGGACGGGTTCCGACCTTCGGTTCCGATTGACGTAAAGTCCGTTGTTGTCAACAGTTAGCGTGCTGCCTTCTTTGGAAGGCGTGGGGGCTAGCCTGAATGTGATTGGGCTCGTTAACAGTATTTTCTGTGGTGTATTATACGTTTATTTTGTGAAAGAGTGTCCAGAACTTTGGGTAGAGCTAACGTGAGCATTACCGAGGCTTCGGCTGCAGAAGCGCTGTGATTGGTCCATTGTGTGTCGTGTTCAAAAAAGTTGGTTCTGTAGACTGCTGGTTGTCAGATATTCATTTTTGCACACATTTCTGACAGTTTATCTGTGTTGTTCGTTTCTATGCACGTGATATCGTCGAAGACTGGCTTAACCGCAGTGTTTTGCGATATTTATAAGTGTTTTAGGACGTTGAAAAGTCCGTTCAACGCTAAAGTTCGACCGACCTCGAGGTCCGTGAACGCAACGCTCGAACGGTGCGTCACACGTGAGTGACGTACAGAGACATAAGGTTTAGAAGACTCCATTTCCCATGAACACTTGGGTTTAGAACTACATGTTCCGTCTTCACTGTGATTGGTCGATTACGCTGTTAGAAGTGACGCCGGCAGGGTGGGAAGGCCCACTCCTCGTCAGCTTTCACTTCAGTAAACCAGCCCTTACAAGTTTCAGGCTTGTTCGTCCGTTACTATCTTTGAAAGACTGTTTCATCGCGGTGTTTTGGGGATTTTAATGGGTGTATTAAGTCAGTTGCTCTGAGACTACCGATCGCCATGTGACCAGGTCACGTGACACCGGAAGCTGCATCTGGTTTAAGGGAACCGACTTGTCTTTTTCTGTTGAGAAAAAGTTTAAAAATCTCATTAACTGTCCTAAACGATGTTACTCACATCGAATCGTCTATTATAAGACCGGGGTTCTAGAGTTTTGTCACATATAGGCTTTAGATCTTTCTGATTGATGCTTTTCATCTGTTGTTAGATGTCTGTGAGCTAAAAGCTGCGGCTGCGCTCACGGGCGACAACAGCGCCTCTATAGCGGTCAGAAAGATAAATTGCAGTCGCTGTGATAAACTCATTTGCAACGCTGTACCCCCACCTGCTGGTTGCATCTAAGGATACAGTTTTGATGCAATTCGGTCCACATGTCAGCTTTCCTGTTTTTTAAATAGAGTACGGTTGACGTGTTTGACACACAGCATCCTTTCATTTGATTTTCACATATAATCAAATGTTGACAGCAGAACAGTTACACAGAATTAATACAGACTTGTCTGCTTTTTGATAAAACTTGACACTTTTATCATAAATTCTGTGCAACAAGGCTGTCTACTTTATTTTAAACTGCAAGTTTAAAATAACACACTTGAGGCATCTTTTGTCTTGGTTTTCACAAAAATCACACAAAGATAGCCGACCTTGCTGGTTGTATCACAGGTCGACAAATTAATAAAAATCACTGATTTTTATTTGATTTCACATCTTAGACACCATGTTGACTGCCGCAGGCATCACATGGTGAGACAACGCTCTGTTAAATAAGAACCATTTTACTTGATTTTCACAGAAAATCAATACAAAAATGGACGGTCTAACAGGTGCTTCAACTGAGGGGGCCTTCGCTCTGATTGAACCTAAATGGTTTCGTTCTGGCCGTGTAAGTGCTACTCGTGTTCCGCACACAGTGGGAGCACCTGCTTCAATGCGTGGGAATTACTTTGCTGCAAGGAATGTCCTTCAGCAATCAGGTGAACATCCCCTGTTGTTTTTCGACAGGCTCCTCTCTGTTTATTCAGGTGACATAACTGTCCCTGGATTAGAGGAAGATGAACAGTTTAAACGTCTTTTCGCTGCAAATCTCTTGCCTTTTCACGGCAAATGTGTTCGCTTCAAGGTTAATTTCAAAGAGAGTACCATGGCAGAAATTAAACAATACGTTGTGGAAGTTTTTGATATGCTCTCACAACACAAAACACACTCAGTGGTGTGCACAGGTCAAAAGGTCAAATCCCACTCGCAACTGATAGAAGAGGTTTCCTCTCCTACGGTGTGCGAGAGTACACAGGATTTTCATAATAACAAACTACAGTATGTTGATTCCAGCTGGAAAAGTGCCTCATTTCGGTTCAAAGGGAGTTCTACTCCTCGGGCACTTCAGATTGACAAATCTGAGACGTCCAAAGAACCACAAAAGGTAGGTGTTTGCTCTCTAGGTGAACCAAGATGGTTCAGATCAAACCAAAAAGGTTTTGACCTAGGTCTAACTGTGGGTGAACTTCGAGAGAAGTTTATGTCTGGGCGCCGTGACCCATGGAACAATGGTCGGCCTCAACAGGTACCCCCGAGAAGCGGCCCTCCTGCCCTTGCACCTCGAGCTGCACAGTTTGAGACATGTAAAGAGTCACACAAGCTCCAGATTAAGGAAACGACGCCTCCGCACTCGGAAGAGACCGAGGAAGTAAGTAGTTTGTTAAATGATTTGAATGTTACAGCAGATGACCAAGCTGACACAATGTGTGGCGTTATCCTTGATAATAACACAAACAACGTTGTTCAACCTGGTGAGGCGACGCGCAGCACTGCCTTTTGCAACAACTCAGTGCACACAGTTGACGACTATGGGGAGCCGTTTTAGCCAAAATTAAATAAATAAATAAAATGGTGAAATAAATAGTTATTTGTCATTCATTAACCTATTTTTTCCATATTTTCCCACTTTTACTTAATCAATTTTTCATTTACCTCCACTTTTACTTAATCAATTTTTCATTTACCTATTTTCCCATTTTTACTTAATTAATTTTTCATTTACCTATTTTCCCATTTATCAATTTTTCATTTACCTATTTTCCCATTTTTACTTA
>JBBPBX010044767.1:0-18933 GCA_038048925.1 Garcialebias charrua
GCACATATCTATACCAATATATAATTAATTTTAAATATCAGAACCCAGCCTTGTTATTATACATATCATTGTTGAGTCATTTTCACCTTGGTTGAACAGACTGTTTATTTAAAGGATATTTGGTGTTTGTTTTTTTCCAAACAGGTGTGATCAGTTGGTTCCAAAAGTTGGGGTCCACTATGCAGAGGTTCCCAACTCTGGTCCTTGAGGAACACCACCCTGCATGTTTGTTTCCCTGCTTTAAATAAATGGGTAATTAGCAGGTTTCTGAAACTTGAAGAAGTATGGTAGGTAATCAAATCACTGAATCAGGTGTGTTGGAGCAGGGAAAGAAGTAAAACATGCAGAATGGTGTTCCTCGATAAGGACCAGGGTTGGAATGGGAAGCACTGCACTATGCGTCATGAAACCCCAAGATTTTTTAGACGATCATCAGAAAATAACTTCAATTTAAAATGTTTGCTAATGACAGTTCTGCCACAATTATAAGATTTAAAAAACACTTTTAAAAAAGGGAAGCAAATACAGTAAACCGTTGAATCCATTAATTTAGATTCTGCCTTTGTCAAGGTGCATCAGTCACTTGTAACCTTTAGTCAGTGATAGTTGATGTTGCAGAACTGTTGCTTGAGGCTGACTGGGAACTGCTGTTATACTAATAAGAGCTTTCAATTAAACAGTATATATTGCATAAACATTCAAGTCAAGAGTAGATAATTTAAAGTGCCAATCAAAGCTGAAGAGAAACAAAATATTAAGTTTGCTCACTTGAGAAACATTTTAATATATCATTAAAGATTTTGGACACAAGTCAACATGGGTCTTTTAACATTTTTTATTATGTTTGACCAGGTGTGTTTGAAAAGTCTGGCATTAAAATAAGTAACGTGCTTTTTATTTAACACTATAAAATATGACAGTAAATGTGGAACACATACTTTGTATTGAATGAAATAACAATATTTGGTCAGCATTTTATGTATCCCGTTTGTAAGCTGAACTGTGCACTTGGGTCAAAGTACTGTATAATTGTGTTGTGGTAGTGTGTGTCACATTTATTTTTGGACAGATCTCCACTATTAATACATACTTGTCTGTTGATGCTAACCACCTGTACTCAATGGGTTTATTTTTTAATACAGAAAGAAAAGTGGGAAATCTAATCACAAAATCAAATCTCCTACAACAAGCAGACTCTGGCCTATGGGTTTATTACCGCTTAGAGAAGAAATCTTTGCTTTTCTGGACGTCAGGTTTGATGGTGTCACTTCCTGGTTTCCAGCCGGCTGGGCAGACTGAAAAGATAAGCCTGTAATGAGTACTGGCTGGTAGATCACACAAAAACAGATGTTCCAATATGACGTGTGTACAGTTTAAATGTCACACAGCTCATACACAAGGAATATGAAGAAACACGTCAGACATTAAACAAAAGGTATTTGAGCCAGATTCTGTAAAAAATACTGTAAAATAAGCAATAGAAGTTTCTAATGATAGTATATTTACACAATGGGCATGCTTGAGTTCTAAATTGTACAAAGTAATTGATGAGAGTTTTAATTAAAAAAAATACAAATAAAGTTTTTAGCAAGACAAAGCAGTTGTAACCGACCTTCTCCTAGCTAGGGATGGGGCCGATCTGATCCAGTATCGGTATTGGTATCCTATACCAGCATAATTTAAGTATCGGATATCGGATCCAACCTGCCGATATTTTCGATCCAGCTTCAAAGAGCACTTGTGTTCCATCACATTCTGTGACTGCTGTTTTAACATTGTGTGAGTTAAAGCCAATGAAGACACTGTTGAAGTTTATGTTTATGTTTATTAAATTTGTTCATTTTTTTTTACAAAAGAAACACAATACAAGACAATCCCATTAATGATACGTACACAATGTAAAAAAAATGAAAGGTAGCAGAAAGAAGAATAAATCTTATTATATCTGCCCCTTTTTTCAAACAATCAGATTAAACAATAATAATCTTTCACCAGCAGTACAAAATGACTAACTCTTTCTAATTTTCTAATACTAATACTAATACATAACTAATAATTGATACAATACACATTATGCTAATTCATATATATTTTTTCAACAAATTCCTTTTGATCATTTTCTTAAATGTAAACATTGACTTGGCATTTTTAACTACATTCTCCAAGCCATTCCATAATCTAATTCCCTGGATTGAGGTAGAACGTCCCTTCAAACTAGTTCTGAATTGTGGTTTTACAAACATCTCTGTCCCCTTAAGATTATAACAACTTTGTCTTTTAACAAAATATTTGGTATTTAAAAAAAAATGAAATAACATAATGTGTATTGTATTAGTTAGAAAATGTGTATTGTATTAGTTAGAAAATTAGAAAGAGTTAGTCATTTTGTACTGTTGGTTGAAGATTATTATTGTTTAATCTGAATGTTGGAAAAAGTTGGTTGAAGATTATTATTGTTTACACGGTTGTTTAATCTGATTGTTGGAAGTAAGGGCAGATATAATAAGATTTATTCTTCTTTCTGCTACCTTTCTTTTTTTATTTTGTACATTATCATTTATGAGATTGTCTTGTATTGTTTCTTTTGTAAAAAAAATGAACAAATTTAATAAACATAAACATAAACAAACAATAAATATCTGTAATGAATACAACTTAACTCTGTAACTCGCATTTATTTATCTCTGTATTTTGTTTTATTTTTTGTTTGCTTCCTTTTTATCTTCTTTTTTATTTGTTCAATGTTCTTCTGTGTTTATTTTAAATTGTTGTACGTGAAGTAAAGTTATGAATAAAGATTAAAAAAATGACACTAATGTAAAACGTGCTGCGTCTTCAGCTACGTGATGACGTCATTACGCAGCATCAAAATGGGCGTGATCCGGAGCCCCTCTGATGTACTGCGGCAACGTTGAGGAAGAGAGCCCCGTGAGGGAGTTGAAGGACCACAGTTCCCCAACACCTGTCAAATATCTTTAATGACGGATATCGTGCACCACCATTCGGATAAACCGGTAAGTTCAGCTAATTTTCACAAATAAAAGCCCGTTAATAGTAGTTTAGCCGCCGGTTGTTAGCGTGCTAACAGTTCCTGGCAGGGTTGTTTGTGATGTTTTTTTTAACAAACAGAGCAGAAGTTATAACTTTTCTGGTTGTAAACTCACATGCAGGTCACTACATAACTCAGAAACACACAAAGGACAATATAGGGGACAGTAAACGGCGTCACCTGTGGTTCTTGGATAAAGTCGAATCACGAGACAGAACATGTCAACATTTAAAAGTAGTTCTTCTGAGCGGGTGTGAATCTGAACAGAACTGCTGCTTTATTCCTGCAAGCTTGAGAAAACAAACAGGCTTATTTGACTGCGTGGACGTGACATTTGTCCTCTGTGTGGGACACATCCTGTCCTGTTTCATCTCCTGGTGGGTTGGTTTCATTGATTCTGGAGGAGCTGAGGTCTGGCCCATACTTTTGTCTTTTGGTGCATACTGTTCTCTGTCCACTGAGGATGTCTTCAGTTTTGAGAAAATGTTGCAAAAGTCTTGAGCAACTCCTTCATCTTCTGTTTTCAAGAGAAGTTCTTGCTCTGTGGCTTTGAGTGGCTGAGAACTTGTTTACTGATTTTTTTTTTAAAGCTTTGTGGGAAAAATGCTATGCTAAAGAGTAGGGATGTGCTATATGGCATACAATTCATATCACAAAATGTATTGTGAAGAGTGGCGATAACGATATATATCACAATATGTTTTTGGTATAAAACCTGCAATAGGAGTAGAGTGTCTTTTTGCCATCATTTATTTTGAAAACTGCTATACCACAAAATAATCTCAATTAAGAAAATTCCACTACTACGTCCAGGGAGTTTTTAAATAATAAACAAATCAAATTTTAATTCATTCATTCAATCTTTATTTAGTCAGGTTAATCTCATTGAGCCTCGAGGACTCATTTACAAGAGGGACCTGGCTACAAACTAAAGAATGATGACAACAGCAACAGTAGATTTTCCTTGAACAATCAACAATAGACAAACATAAGAGAGAAATACAGATTTTTTTTTAACAAGTTAAAACAAAGATATCAAAGTAGCAAAACAGACAGATTATAAGGTAGATGTAGAAAATCAAAAACAGGAACATGTCTGCATTGGTTTTTGCCAGGATTCCAACAGATTCTTAAAGCCATTTAGAGAAGTCAAGGTCGAGAGCTTCAGATCTTTTTGTAAGATATTCCAGGAAGCAGGAGCGGAGTAGGAGAAGGCCCTTTTGCCAAGCTCAGTCCTCACTGACGGAACACTGCAGGTAATCATGTCCTGAGAGCGCACGCTGTAGCTGCACTCACGCAGAGACATGTAGGAGGAGATGTATGAAGGCAGCAGACCAAGAAGTGATTTAAAGATGAAAATGTACCAGTGGAAGAGTCTGCGTGAGGTTAATGATGTCCAGTTAACCAGTGAATACAGGGTGCAGTGGTGGGTATGATAATCACAGCCAGTTATGAATCTTAGTGCACCATGATAGACAGCATCCAACATCTGCAGGGTGCTTGTAGGAGCATTCATGTAGATAATGTCACCAAAATCAATGGAGGGAAGGAAAGTCACAGATACAATGCGTTTCCTAGCATTCAGTGTTAGACAGGATCTGTTTCTGAAAAAGAAACCCAGTTTAACTTTCAGTTTCTTTACTAGGTTTTCCACGTGGAGTTTAAAAGAGAAAGGATACCCAAATATTTATAGGAATCAACAAACTCATAGGGACACCATTTGAGGATAAAATCTGCTGGGACCGACTTCCTATTTGAAAAAAAAAACCATCCCTTTGGTTTTATCAGCATTTAGGACAAGTTTGAGATGGAACAAAATCTGACTCGATGATGTCAAAAGCGGATTGCAAAAACTGGAAAGACTTAGCAACTGTTTTCGCTCGACAGTAAATATCTGTGTCATCAGCATTGAAATGTAAGTATGAATCAGGGATGCTCTGACCTACATTACCTATGTAGATTGTAAAGAGGGTTGGTCCTAAGACTGAGCGTTGTGGTACACCATTTTTAACTGTTAAATAACTGGAAGAAGTTCCGTTATGTTGAACACATTGCCTCAGATCGGAAAGATACAGTAGTTAGAAAACCAACCATATGGCTTCTTTCTTGTAGTGCAAAACAATGCAAAAGATATCAAATGTACCGGTAGTTTTAGCCATATGTTTTAAACCAAAGAATATATTGTTAACTCAACAGTTTCCAGTATTCTCACTTAAGAAATAAACAGCAACAGAGCAGCATTTTACAGTACACTGAAAACACTTCACCCTCCAACCCTCTAGTGGGCGTCTCCTTCCACTTTAAGGAGAGCTGACATGGCGACCAGTTTCCTCTGTGGCTTTGACCAGAGGGTCTCTCAATAAAATTACACAATACAGCGTTCTTTTCACAGATCAGAGAGCAGGTTTCTCTAAAGCTGACCAACGCTTACTTTAACGCGACGGAAAAAATAAAACGTACGACGGAACACAGCGTTTTGCATGTGCGTCCGAATATGGCAAAACTACAGCAAGCCGGTCGTAGAAACTACAGCAAGCCGGCCGTAGTTGGCTTGTAGCTTCGCTACTTAGCTCTCGAAAAAAAGACCTTAACACCACTTATGCACCGTTTTAAACTAATAAAAGTAATTAAATCTGACAACTCTGATTTTACATCAGACATTGCATTACTATGGTTAGCTGGTAGAATACAGATCTCTATCGTTGGCTAAATGTCTGTCATTTCTACCGTGTACCGTTTACATTGCACATTCCTACTAAAGAGCTCAAACCACACCGAGCATCCACCATTTTGAGAACTGAAATAAAGAAGAGACAGCCCATGTCACGTCAAGGGGCCGCCCTCCCATTTTTTCTTAAAGATACGCTGCTCACTCTCACTTTCCATCCTTTGGCTCATACAGTGTTATACTGCCATCCAGTGGTCAATAAAAGGTACTACACACAAAAATTAACCAACATTTCTTCTTACATTTCAAACAATATTATCGTTTATCGCAATAATTTCTGAGAAAATTAATTGCCCTGCAAAATTTGTTCTCGTGACAGGCCTAGCTGAGAGGCAACAGCTCTACCATCAAAAATTCTGTTGACTCCCATCCTTACATCTTAGTTTTTTTCCTCACAAGAAGATAGAAGAACTTTACGTTTTGCTTTCGTTGTCTCTGATTTTGTTATTCTCCCTAAGACTCTTTTTACATCTGTGAATTATTTAGCCCATCTGTCGAGACTATCTGAAGTGTACTCATTGCATGAACATAAATGAATGGCTCGTAAATGTTGGCAACAAAACATAATTGCTGATTTTGCTCATTTGTTAGATCTGTGGTAGACTTGTGGTTGTTATTGATCCAAATTTCGTGTTTATTTGTAGTCGTACTTTGTAGATAGACACAAAAAAAGCAAATTAACATTAAAATTGTGCAATTTGACAACCATTATGACTTTAATGTCACAATAAAAGCATATTTTTATTCAGGGGGTGTAAAGCTCTGGGTTCAGCTGTGTATTTCAGGCAGAAACAAGACTGTGGGACAACAAGAGAACATTTCATCCTCAGAGGAACATGTTTTTGTTTTCAACCTGTAACTGTGGTTTCAGTCAAACTGGATGGAATTCTGAACATTTAAAAAAAACTAGTTTTGGCCTAAAATCTTCAGTCGTCTGCTAGAAAGCTGAAGAGGAAGAGTTAAAATTTTCTGCACAAGTTCAAGCCCAGGTCAGGAGATGAAAATATAACCATGTCAACAGTAAAGGTGTGGATGTTGGACAACTTTCTAACAAAACGGAAGACTTGATGAAATCACATTTGTGTCTGAAAACATACGTTCAAGGTGTGGACACTTGTGCAACCAGCTGTTTGTGGTTTTAGTTGTACAGAATGTGTCACAGTAAAGGTGGAAAGAGTTTTGCTTTCTAGAAGGTTGCTTTCAGATAATGGCAACTTTGTGATACCCATGTAGGAATCATTCAGGCATAGAAACATTTTGTAACACAAGGGATGAACCAAACGTTTAACTATTTAACGTCAAGACTTTTGTTACCAGGAGTTTGTTCCCAAGTTTAACAGACAGAAAATAGGATTTTAAAGAGCTGCTGGCTGAAAACTTTTCTTAAAGGAGACCACAGATGGGTTTTAAAATTTTTTATGGTATGTCTTTGGGGTATCGAGACAGTGTTCATTCAATTTAATACACAAAATAATTCTTAGATAATCAATTATACCCTTTTTAATTCTGCCATTTTTAACTTTCGTTTTGAACGACCGGTTTATGATAATGAGATCTCGTGGCACGCCCTTCAAAGATCTGCTTACATTAACTCCGCCCTCCAAAGGCAGACGAGGATGTCTGAACTCACGCTGAGCTGAACTGGACTGCGACGTATTTATTGTGGGACAGATCAGACGTGTACAAGTTGTCGTGTCATTTTTAATTTTTCCTCTGTAATAAATGTCCAACTCCCTCCCTGACGTCTCCCTCCCTCTCCCTGTGCGCGCGAGCTGGAGGTAGCGGAGCGGATGTCACTCGCGGACACACACACACGCACGCACGCACGCACGCACGCGCACACACACACACACACACACACTCACAGCGGGGCTGTCTTGTTATCTGTGTCCCTCGCTCAGCCGCGCGCCGGGCCCGGCACATACACACGGGTTTGTCAATGAGGTTTAGCGGTACGTAGTCTGTCCTGCTAATGACACATAAACCAACACACACACACACAGCAACATGCTGCATCGCTGTTCATTCAAGCCTCCCATCTGAAAACTATCAATTTTAAATCTGCTTAGTGCGCGCTCCATTATCTGGGCCAGGAGGGTCAGAGAGTTAGCTGGCTAGACTCTGTGACATTTTTAGCCATTGTGCTGACATGAAATCAGGAAAAACAACCGTCAACTCTTTTATACTGAAGTGGGTGGAGCCGCACCAGGGGTTGCTAGTTGAGGGCTGGACTCAGGGTTGAGGTGGGTTGTGGCTGCGGTTTGTGACGTCACAAACCGCAGGAAGTGCAAAACGAAGTGTTTCTATCAAAGATAAATAAATCTACTTAGAGTAAATAAACCACTGGGTGCATTTTTTGGCCTTAGGACTGATTTTTTAATGAAGTAAATACCCAAAGTTGAGTAAAAAAACCATTAAAAAGGGAATTTTGAATATGTGGTCCCCTTTAAAGGTTGTGTAAACTGAACTTAAATATTTTTTGTAATTCTTTCAAGAGTTTGTGCAAGAAATCCTGAATATATAAAACAATAAACACAAAATATTCCTGAGTGACAGTGTTTTAAATTAGCAGGTATACTGTAATTTCTGGACTATTGAGAGCACCTGAATGTAAGCCGTGTCCAATAAATAAATAAAAATATGTACATAAATAAGCTACACTTGTCTATAAGCTGCGAGTGTCCACGTTGTAACATGAGATATTTACAAAGAAAGATTTTATTAACCTTTTAATATGAACAGTAAATGTTTTTTTTTTCTGAACAGTGCCTGTAACACGGCTGGTTAAAAAATAAAATCAAATACAGTAGCCTACCAGGAAGTCACTGATCATATATTCCTCCCGCACACTGCAACCCAAGTTGCCAAAGAAACCAAGTTTCTTTGGTCCAATGTGACCTGTTTGGTAATTTCATTGGTCAGATTTTTTTTAACCTTTTTATTTATACAGGTATTCTCANACATGTTCTAACAGTAATAGGCTCTGTGCACAAGCGTCGTGAATCACTTCCGCATAGACAGAAAGTCGGCATTCCAGTTTCCGGTCTGATCCCCTTTCTCAGTGAAAATGGCGTTCTCTAGATGTTTACATGAGCTGCCCAAGATGAGTGTCAGCGATGTTCATCGAATCGTTGATGCCTGGTCCCCTGCTCCGACAAGCAAACGTGACAAGGGTTTTAAATTCTACATCTCAAGTTTCCTGCACAACTACGAGGGTAAGTAACGTTAGTTTGATCGCGTCGTGATGTAGCTACCTGTTAGCGGCTAACGTTAGCCTATTAGCTAGCAACACGATCATTTTTTTTGCAGACTCACGTTATACAAACAGCTTTTCCACAGTTAAACAAACGACTCATATTTTGTGATCATTCTACTAACATTCTGCTCTTCTCAGTTTCTAGCAAAAATCAGGACACAGGTGAAGTGGTTGTCAGGGCTCTGTGTCACAGGTCCATGAAGAAAGCAGAAAAACCACACAGTTTAAGAGTAGGGTGAAGCTAGGATTGTTCAGATGACAGTTTTAAGATTGTTGTTCAGTAACCCGACGTTCCTATTGTTAATGGGGATTTAGCTAAGATGATAATTATTTAATAAAAATAGGATGGAATTGGCTACACTTCACGAATATTAACAGTTGAGCTTGGTCTTGCTTGTCCCCATGGGGTTATTTGCTGCATGCATTGTTCGTCTTTGATAGTTATCATATGTTACTTTTAACCCAGTGTTAATTTGGTAATTCATGCATATTAGTTTTACTTAAATCAAAAGTATACACTCACAGACCCTGTAACATAATCCAGGTATTTTTACCTAGCGGGTCTCCTCTGGGTTAAAAGTGTTTTTAAATGAAGTTATCTTTATCCCAACCATTCATTTAAGATGTAATCTTGTGATAATTGTATTACACTACTCTTGACCTTCATAGAACATCCTACAAACTAAATATAAAATCACAAAACATGATACTATGATTCTATGACATTAGTTATAAAAAATATTTGAGAAGCAAGATTGCATCATGAAAGAATGGCTGATGAGTGACAAAGCTAAGATAATAAGTACTTACTATGACATTCTTACGCAGGTGGTCCTGAAAGACTCCTGTCCTGTGGAGCTGATTCACCACAGCTGTACGTGTGTTGCTGGTGCAGCATTATGCAATCACTGTGTTGCTTTGCTGTTCCAGTCAGCACATTATTCTGAGCTGAAACAGTCAGTGGTCCCCCCTTTACTAAGCTGTACAGAAGGAGAACAGCAGTGGCACAAGCCCAGAACTTTAGTAAGTTTTCTCTTCAATAATACACTCATTTTATTACATTTTCTTACCGTACAGTATAACCTGCAACTGTGTCATGGATAACTTAATAGGGTATTAAACCTGGCCCCGTGGACAAGATGGCTGTGCTGGCTGCCAAACCAAAGAGTAGAGCAACAACTGAGGGTGTAAGGTAAAAAAAAAAAGTCTATTATTTTATGTTTCTTATCTAAAAGAGATGCAGGTGGATATTCTATTTTTGACTCGTTCCTTTTTTTATTTATATACACAGGAGCACACTCTACAAAGGCCTTATTGGGGATTTGCCGGACCTTTCTGTCCTTAGAGTAAGTAGTTATATTGAAATTACTGATAATTATAAATAAACTTAACAGTACGCTACAGTGTAATAGCAAACAGTTGTATACTTACCGGTGCATTGTATAATTTTATTGTAAAGAGCTGTGTTTTTGTAAAGTGTAGATTTTTTTGATGGCTCAAAATTAGTTATATTTTACATTTTATTGAAATAAATGTTTTTACTTTCCCAGGTCTCCGAGGTGTATGAAGAATTTGCAGCAGCTGATGCACCGATGATCTGCAGCATGGGAGTCAGCCATGAAGTTCCCCTCGTTGACTCTGCCCTTGGCAAAGTTCAGGCTGGAAGTCTTCTGTCGTATCAACAGCCAGCAGCGTCAAAGAGAGACATGTCCTTCCATGCTGCACCACCCCGCCCATCTCTACCTCTTCAAAACTACCACCTACAGCCATCAACAACCACGTTTGTGTGTTCTGAACCACAACAGCTACACCTTAAGCCCGAGATACACTCGAGCGTCCTCACGATACGCCTATACGCAGCGTACGTACGCTGTGGCAAAAGCGTAGCCCCGCGTAGCCCCTCAGGGCACGTACGCGCAAAAGTTTTTTTTTTACTACGCATACGCGATGCGCGGTGTCTGAACATAAACTTCCCCGGCGCCGGACTGCTTTGTATGTTACACAAATTAAATAAATTCCCCTTCTTTATCGCTGATCGGGCCTTTTCTTTTGTTTTTTTGCCTAAACTTTTTTGCTGAGACGTGCTGGTCTGAGCAGCCCAGTTCTCACCTCCTTCTACAGGTGTGCAGTGGAGAGCATCCTGTGCTCCAGCATCAACGTGTGGCATGGAGGCTGCACAGTTGAAGAGAGGAAAGCTCTACAGAGAGTGGTGAAGGCTGCACAGAAGTCTGTTGGAGTCAGTCTCCCCACCATCACAGACATTTACACCTCCAGATGCAGGAAAAGAGCCACCTGCATCATGAAAGACCTCACTCACCCAGCACACTCACTCTTTGCCCCACTCCCCTCAGGACGGAGGTTGAGGAGCATCAAATGTAGAACCACTAGACTGAGGAACAGCTTCTACCCTGAGGCTGTTAGACTCATGAATAAATAAAAATAAAATAAAAAAATAAACACTGCAAAATATCACATTGTGCTGATGCTGATCTGTTTTCTTGTTGCTGTGTTCATCTGTGTTCATCTGTGACCATCTGCTCATACAAACTCATGTTCGTGCTGCTGTTTATTCCCACTATATTAAGCTTAGTGTATTACTAGTTGATGTTTTTCTTAGTTAATTCTAGATGTTATTACTGTTTTTCTCTTGCATTTGTTGTTGGATGTAACTGGGACCCCGTGTACATAATCTCGTTTTCATCACATGTACCACATGCGGTGCAAATGACAATAAAGACTCTCTGACTCTGACTCTCTAAAGTCAAGTAACCGCTTCTTCCTCCGTTCACTCGATGATTGAAATGAATGAATTCAGGTCCTACCTGGGTGCGGCGATGTTTTAAATATCCCTGGTGGGCTGTGTGCTGCAGGAAAAGCACTCCCTGTTATTATTTTTATTTCTGAGAGAACTTTTTACAACATATATAGTAGAAACACCGCATGAACACCGCCGCGGTCTTCAAGGCGCTACATGAGCTGGCTGTCAATCATTTCAGTAGGCGTGTCAGCAAGTAACCAATCAGCGAGCTCAGTTGAGTCCCCTCCGTGTGCAGCTGCTCATATTACAACAAGGAGAACGCGAGCGTTTAGAAAGCTGATAGTTTCTGACATATGCTGAAGCATATCAGCAAAACACATGCGCACAAAATGCGCGCGTATGGTGGCGTACCTGAGGACGCATGAGTGTATCTCGGGCTTGAAAAGTATGGAGGTCAGCTGGGACATGGTTAATACATTTGAATGTGCAACCAGAGCACAGAGTAAATCTCCAGAATGGCATCAGCTAAGGAAGCACAGGTTAACTGCCTCTCGCTTCAGGGAGATCTGCCACGTTAGAGAGAACTCAGAGGAAGGTCTGGCTAGTCGTCTGCTGCAAGGGACCCATCAGACAGCAGCTATGAAGAGAGGGGTTGAATTAGAGGCAGATGCCATCTGGGAGTATTGCCAGATGAAAAGAGTAAATCACTATCCCTGTGGATTTGTGATTCACCCTGATGCTCCTTGGCTAGGGGCCTCTCCAGATGGATTGATATTTGACCCTTCTGAGCCATGTGAGTTTGGACTGATTGAGATGAAGTGTCCAAATGTAAAAAGTTATGTAGACTGTCCATATCTGCAGATGAAATCAGGCAAATTGGAATAAAAAAAAATCATGCATACTATTGGCAGATTCAGGGGCAGATGTTAATTACAGGGATGAACTGGTGTGACTTTGTAGTATCAGCTGAGGAAGACATTATGATTCAAAGAATTTATACAGACTGTACTGTGATGGAGTCAATTAGACAGAAAGCAGACAGATTTATTTTCTATGTTTACTTACAGAAATGCTTAAATTAGGATTTTGATCTAATCAATTATTCAAATGTCTTTCTCCAGGTTAAAATTTATAAATAAAAAGAATGATATGGCTGAGGAAATATGGATGAAATGGTTAACAAACAAAAAGTGAAGTTCAAGTTGAGTACCACCACTTCACCACTAGATGTAGTGGTAAGACTTGAGTGTTTAAAGGCTTTGTTATATTTTGTATAAATACTACAAAAATAAAGTTAAAAAAAATCCAGGAGGAACTATACTTAAAGAAAATGTCAGATTGTTTAACTTTACCCTTGCTAGAGAATTCAAACATTGATCATTTAAAACTTATTACTTTAATGTATTCTGGTGAATCAACCAGTCTGCTTTCCTAAAAGTCTTTCTGTATGAAACAAAACATCTCTGAAGAACACAACTTGTTGCTTCCTGCACACAGAACAAAAACACTGATTAGGCCAGCGCATGTTTTAATCACAGATAATGTTTTGACATTACGTTATTGTTTGTTTTGACATTGAAGTCTAATTTTGATTAGTTTTAAAAGTCTGCTGCTCTGAAAATTAATACTTGTCTCTCTTCTTGTGTGGTTCATGTTTAAGTTGAAGGTGTTTAAAAATCCTCCATCAACCCTATATTAGACAGTGTTTCTATCAAATAAACAAGGTTTTTCAAAAATTTGAACTCTCAAATGTTTATTTTACATATGTACAATTGTTTAAAATTCTGTTTGAACAAAATATTTAAACTTCCTATCTCCATTTCCTGACCAAAGGTCCATTTTGGTAATTTGACAGGAGACAGGCAACTGTAAAAATTTGGTTTATGCTCCCTGCAATGGAGAGAGGGATAGTGGAATCAAAGAGTTTATTTTCTTTAACTCTTCTTATTAACCTCTCAACATGCACCCTCAAACGGGCAATGGACTGGGTCTTCAGAACATCAACCTCTGACATTTGGGCCCTCTTGGAGAGGAAGGCAGGACGATGAACAGTCCCAGGTACGAGACCATCCACCAAGAATCCCTTGTCCACCATGATGGCCATGTCAGGTGTCAAGAGTGATGTAATCCCTGACTGACGGAACACTTCCTTGTCACTCATGGAACCTTCAAACAGTGCTGACACAAATGTCAGGGCTCCGTGAGGAGACATGCCCACCATGGCCTTAAAGGTGCAGTGTGATTTGTAGGTGGAGAAGACCTCACTCTGGAGGAGCAGGGATGAAGGTGTTTGACACCGTAGTTCTGTACAGTCCAGAACAACTTGTGTGTCACTGTAGCGGCCATCAAAATCCTGTGGGAGTCTGGTCTTCACAGCATCAGGAAGTCATTAAGAACACAGAATAAAACTCAACACCCCCACTTGTTCTTTGTTGACATAATACATAATACATTTACATACCAAAAACAAAACATGCAAATTTTTCCATTCTCATTTTAGTTACAGGCTTTGTTAGGATATCAGCAACCATTTCTGTTGTTGGACAATAAGAGAGAGTTATTTTTCTATCACTAAGTGCTGATCTAATAAAGTGATATCGAATGTCGATGTGTTTACATCTTTGGCGGTGGACCGGACTTTTAGTAAGAGCAATTGCACTTTGATTGTCCTCAAAAATGATCACAGGTGCATATTCACATCCAAAGTCCATTCCATTCACCAGATTCACAAGATACATACTTTCCTGTGCAGCAGCAGTCAAGGCAATGTATTCAGCCTCACATGTAGATAAAGAAACAGTGGATTGCTTTTTAGACTTCCAGGAAACAATGGGTCCAGTTTCAGATAAACTAAAACAGTAACCAGACACACTCCGTCTGTCCTTCTGATCTCCTGCCCAGTCTGCATCACAGTATGCCACAAGTTTAAGATTTACACTATTTTTCTTGAAGCATAATTCCTGATTTAGTGTACATTTCAGATACCTTAATACATGTTTTGCTGCAACCCAATGTTGTTCATTCGGTTTAGACAAATATTGTGATAACTTACTGACAATAAAACTTAAGTCTGGCCTAGTGCTCATCATTACATAGATCAAACTCCCCACTATTTCACGATACTTTTTATGATCAGCAGGTTGACCTTCATCGTCAAACTTCAGTTTACTTTCACATGGGGTTGACCTTGGTTTGCAGTCAGTCATACCAAATCTCTCCAAGATTTTCATGATATATCTTTTCTGGTTCATTTTTACTTGACCGTGGTTCTGTGTAAAATCAATTCCTAAAAAATGTTTAAGTTTTCCAAGATCTTTAATTTTAAACTTTGCAGCCAACATTTTCTTCACACTTTTGAGAATTTGGTCATTACTAGCTGCAATGATAAGGTCATCAACCCAAATAATCAAGATCACTTTCTCATGTTCATTTTCTTTACTGTAAACACAATGGTCAGCAGGATTCTGTACAAAGTCATTTTCAATAAGAAAATCATGTAACATTCTATTCCAGTTTCTTCCTGACTGTTTCAGACCGTAAAGTGATTTATTTAGCTTACATACCAATTTCTCTCCTGTCTCTGTTATCACTTCAAATCCTTCCGGTTGTTCTAAAAATATCTCACAATCGATAGGGGCATGTAAATATGCTGTTTTAACATCCATTTGATGCAATTCTAAGTCATATTGAGCAGCAAGCTGCATTAGAACACGCACAGAAGTCATATCTGCTGTTGGAGAAAAAGTCTCGTCATAATCAATACCAGCAACCTGATTATAGCCTTTTGCTACGTATCTAGCTTTATAAAGTGTCTCAATAGGATTTTCTTTAATAGTAAATACCCATCTACCCCCCACTGCTTGCTTACCCTCTGGTAATGAAGTTAGGGTGTAAGTATTATTCTCTATCAAAGAGTCCATTTCTTCCTTCATAGCTTTGGCCCATAGTTCTGATTGTGGTGAGCTCATAGCTTCTTTCACTGTTCTAGGCATGTCACATGCAATCCTATAACAATAGTCAATGTTCATGTTCACTTGATCATCTTCACATTTCATTTCATAATCCTGATAATACTTGGGAGGTCTCCTTTCTCTTGTAGGATAACGTGCACCAAGGTTACCTTCACTTTGATCTGTTTTCTTCTATATCATAAGTCTCAGTTTTATTCTCTTGTGAGATAATTGTACTCAAATCTGGTTTCAATTGCTCACTTTCAACTTTCTTATTGAGTAAAATATTCTCATCTATGTCATCAGTTTGAGCACTGCACTAAAACCATAGATATACGGAAGTATCTGATCTTGTATATCTCCGTATCTTTCACATATACGGACAATTTCCGGGGATTTCCGTATCGCATCCCCGGCAGATCCGGTTTCCGGATATTCCTGTAAACGGCCCGCAATGATCCTTAAAAAATCCCAAAATCCGGATACTTATATCTCCCGCAGATCCAGAACAAATGTGGCTGTTATCCCTCGGGATTGCTGCTTTACATCTTTTTGGAAACTTTCCGCATTTTACACGTATGGTTGGTTAGGTTCGCGCCCATACGTGACAGATGTCTGTCGCATATTTCCGGATTTTTATCTGCCGCAGATCCTGTAAAATGTGGCTTTTATCCCTCGGGATTCCTGCTTTACATCTCTTTGGAAACTTTCTGCATCTTTGACGTATGGTTGGTTAGGTTCGCGCACATACCTGACAGATCTCTGTCGCATATTTCCGGATTTTTATCTGCCGCAGATCCGGAAAAATTTGGCTTTTATCCCTCGGGATTCCTGCTTTACATCTCTTTGGAAACTTTCTGCATCTTTGACGTATGGTTGGTTTAGATTCATGCCCATACCTGACAGATCTCTGTCGCATATTTCCGGATTTTTATCTGCCACAGATCCTGTAAAATGTGGCTTTTATCCCTCGGGATTCCTGCTTTACATCTCTTTGGAAACTTTCTGCATCTTTGACGTATGGTTGGTTTAGATTCATGCCCATACCTGACAGATCTCTGTCGCATATTTCCGGATTTTTATCTGCCACAGATCCTGTAAAATGTGGCTTTTATCCCTCGGGATTCCTGCTTTACATCTCTTTGGAAACTTTCCGCATCTTACACGTATGGTTGGTTTAAATTCACGCCCATACCTGACAGATGTCTGTCGCATATTTCCGGATTTTTATCTGCCGCAGATCCTGTAAAATGTGGCTTTTATCCCTCGGGATTCCTGCTTTACATCTCTTTGGAAACTTTCTGCATCTTTGACGTATGGTTGGTTTAGATTCACGCCCATACCTGACAGATCTCTGTCGCATATTTCCGGATTTTTATCTGCCGCAGATCCGGAAAAATTTGGCTTTTATCCCTCGGGATTCCTGCTTTACATCTCTTTGGAAACTTTCCGCATCTTTGACGTATGGTTGGTTTAGATTCACGTCAATACGTGACAGATGTCACTCGGATATTTACAGAATTTTTTTTATTGATTTATGCAATTTTGGGAATTTGATATACTGTAAATATAGGTTTGGCATTCATGTAAAATAACTATCTTAATATATGTTTCCAATACAAGCAATTAAATCATTAAATAATACAAACATATGAATTACTGAGCTCAAACGTCTTTGCTGTAATGATGGATGTTAATGTCATGTTTGTATAAGTATGTGACCTTTATGTCAATGCCTGCTGACAATGTTGCAAACTAATTTCCCTATGGGGACAAATAAAACTGTCTATCTATCAGTGGTTAGTTGTTTTTTTATTTGCAATATCTGAAGCACTTTATGTACCGTACATTTGTTTTAAATCTGCTATACAAATCACAAGCTGGACCAGTAAACCATTTCAATAAGAACCATGAAAAATCAGTATAATAGGCTATAACAGTTTATGAAACAGTCTAGTAAATACGGTAAACAGTGGTATGTATCTTCATAATAAAATACTAATGCAAACATATCAAGACATGAAAAAACTGACCATGACTTTTAAGATTTCACACACACACACACGCACCACACACACACACACACACACACACACACACACACACACACACACACACACACACACACACACAAGAAAACAAAAGCAAGGGTTTCATTTGAAATAAAAATTGTTCTTGTGCTTCTTGGCTGCCTCATTTCCCATGGGCAGTCTACGATGTAGCCGACCATTCTGCAGGACTGCTCTCAGGTGGATAAACTTTCCATGTGTCTTGTCTATGTGTCGGTCTGGCACGCTGCACCCACTCATTCTTCATCCTTTAAAATGGAGCGACCAACAGACTGCCATGAATTCAAACGCTTCAACGTAAAACAGAAAACACAAGGTCAATAAGAGCACTTTATTAAATGCATCCATATTCATTCATTCAACCTTGATTTATGCAGGTTAATCTCATTGAGCCTCGAGGACTCATTTACAAGAGAGACCTGTCTACAAACTAAAGAATGATGACAACAACAGTAGATTTTCCATCAACAATAGACAAGGCAAATGTCAAAAGTGTGTTTTACCTGCCACAGATCAAAACCCTGCATGTATAGGACAGATGTTTTGGCTTTGATGATTTTGCTCACAGCTGTAAAAATAAATAAATTAAAAAAAATAATAAAAATATGTACGAATGAAGTTCTGAGAGAAATGCGTGGTACTGCATTAGACCTACCAGTAGATGGCGCTTTAACACATCTCGAGGACAGACCAGCCAACCTGCAAAAAAAAAAAAGAAGAAAATGCTCAGTATTTGTAAAGCAGTTTTACAGCAAAGCTAGTATATATACATACATATATATATACATACATACATACATACATACATACATACATACATACATACATATATAACATATATATACATATATATATATATATATATATATATATATATATATATATATATATATATATATATATAAATACAATAAATGATAAAGTACACAAAGGAGCAAATTTTTAGATATATATTTTTTTAAATTTTTAGATAACTGTTGTGAGATAGTTCTAGCACACATATGTCAAAGTGGCGGCCCGCGGGCCAGATCCGGCCCGCGGACTCATTATTTATGGCCCCCTGGATGATTTGGGAAAAAAAAATATATATATATATATATATATATAAATACAATAAATGATA
>JBBPBX010044769.1:6257-27315 GCA_038048925.1 Garcialebias charrua
CTTGTTTCACCATCCACAGCTGGCTCCTCAACAACATCATCTCGACGGTTCTTGTTAACGGAGGTTTCTTCCACGGCAACGGGCACCTCCCCCGCCTTCCCCTGACCGGACACACCTCCCCCCTGTTCTGTACCTATGGGGTCCCGCACGGCACCCTGTGGGGCTGGCTCAGTTATGTCGGGGCACGTTTTTCTGATGTGTCCCTCCTGTTTACATTCAAAACACTTCATATTGGAAGAAGTGGCGTATAAAACGTAGTTAAACTCGTCAAATTTAACGAGGAAGCACAGGTTGAACTCTTCCCCCGGTCTGTTCAACACCATGTTCACTTGTCTCCTGTGGGACACGACGTGTTTGAGGAGTTGAGATTTACATCCTTACAACACTTTTTTAATCGGGGTCACCACCCTCCCATGTCTGGACAGCTCGTTAATCAGAAACTCATCACGGATAAACGGGGGGATGTTTGACAAAATTATCTTTGTAGCTGGTGCGAGCGGCGTTACCTGAAAAAACACATCATTCACTGAAACGCCAGATGTGACCAGCTGTTGAGCGTGCGCTACTTTATCAACAAACACAACCACTGCCTTGTTCATGCGGGCTGCAGGCATAATGGACTCGTGTCCAATCTCTTCTCCTATCGCTAAACAAACATCCTCCATGCTGCACTGATTAGAGCCAGCACCCACCTTGATGCCGTTTCTCCGCGTGAGAGCAGAAAAGCCCCTTGTGGCTCCTTCCATCATGGAGTCCACAGATGCCGGCCGACCTGCCGGCTACACCTTTGTGAAAACCAAACCTTAAAAACGACTAAACTAACAAAACCCACAACTAAAACTAAGCAACCAACATAACAACAACTTCCAGTGCAAAAAAAAAAAAAGTAGGAAAAAAAGGACGAAAAATAGAGAAAAAAGCACTTTTACTCCACTTTCGGTCCTGCAGAAGACTCATTGAACTTCCACCCCATTTCTTAAGGCTGGTTGCTCATAACATCACAGTCCCTGAGACCCACATATTTAACCTATCCATTCAACACTTGCTCTTCTCAAGGGTGGGACGTCTACTCTTGGTCTCCGCTTTGCTTTTGCTTTGTCTTGTCTGTGAAACTGTCTGAGAGCCTCTCTTCTCAAAATCTTCAGAATCATAACTATGGACTTCAATTTGGTCAGTTGGTCCCTCAACACAACTGATAACATTTCTTCAAAAAGAAGACAGGCTGTAGGCGAGCCAATTTGCCCTGTTGCCCTGTTGGCATGCACACAGCTGGATATCTCATTGACTTAAGACTTGATGACGTGTTTATCTCTGCTGTCATCTCTGGATCTTAAGGACGCATATTTAATTGAATTTATGATAACTGGTTCCTGCTTTTTGGATTTGGCATGTTCCTGGTATATAAACACAAAGGGAAGACATCAGCAGCAAATCTGGACCTGGTCAGGCTGCCTGCCTTACATGATGGCTTCGTTCATGTCTTGAAAACCCAGACTTTTGGCTGGATGGATTAAATCTCGGGGATTTTCTAAGGCACGTTCCATTGGTGTGGTCATTTTAATTTGGACATTTTTGGAAGCGAGTGGACCGACACAGACTGAAGGTAGATGTCATTAAAGTTCTGCCTGTTCCCAAAACAATTGTGTTTATCTAACATTCATCTCCCCGACTGGCCTTGATAGGCCGTCTTATCTCAACACGCCTGAGAAGTTTTGTAAACTTGATGCTGTGGTGGACCACTAGGGGGCTCTACTCACACCCAGTGGACCGAAGGCATTACAGGATGTTTTATTGTGAAAGGTCCAGAGGACCGGATGCTGTATTGGATATATAAGGCGGTGTTGGGTGCTTCCCGCCAGTTTAGTAGGAGTTGATTAAAAGTGAAGTTCTGCAGCCTGTCTCCTGTGTCGTCTCTTCACCACCTCCTACACTGGTGACCCTCGTGAACTGAATATGTCGACATCTGACGCTTCAGCCAGCTCTCTACTGCTGTCCACGGCTGTGGAACCTACACAGGCGGCCCCGCTCGCTTTTTCGGTGGCCGTTAAAATCCCGGACTTCTGGCTGCACGCGCCTCAGTCGTGGTTCGCCCACATCGAATCACAGTTTGCTCTTCGCGGGATTTCTGTTGACGACACCAAATACCACCATGTGGTTGCTTCGCTGGATCCGCTGACAACCCAGCGGGTAATGAGCCTGCTACAAAACCCTCCTGCACAAGGAAAGTACGACGCCCTCAAGAAGCTTCTTCTGCGGCGCTACACACTCTCAGAGGCGGAGCGCGCTGAGAAACTATTTTCCTTCTCCGGTTTGGGCGACGGCACAGCTCTCGAGATCGTGGAGAGCATGTTGTCCTTGCGGGGATCAGACGACTGCGAGTTCCTCTTCCGCCACCTCGTCCTCCGCCAGCTTCCAGCTCCTGTGCGAACCGCCCTGGCCAACTCCCCGTTTCTGCAGGAGAAGGATTACCGCTCGCTGGCCGAAGAAGCCGACCGCATCATTCTAACCGCGAGGACCTTCGCGGTACAGGCGGTGGTCCCTGGATCTCCAGCAGCGCCCGAGTTTCAAGCAACGCACACAGCGCCGGACGAGCCAGCGGTGGTAGCAGGAGTCGCTAGCCGCAGGCGGGCAGGTCCCGATCATGACATCTTGTGTCATAAGCTCTCAGAAATCAGTTTCTTAGATCACACCATTGGTTGGTTTTCTAACTATCTTTCTGATCGAAGGCAATGTGTTCAACATAATGGTACTTCTTCCTGTTATTTAACAGTCAACAATGCTGTACCACAAGGCTCAGTCTTAGGACCAACCCTCTTTACAATCTACATAGGTAATGTAGGTCAGAGCATTTCTGATGCATTCTTACATTGCTATGCTGATGACACAGTTGTTTATTGTCGAGCTAAAACAGTTGCTAAGGCTTTCCAGCTTTTGCAATCTGCTTTTGATATCATCCAGTCAGATTTGTTCCGTCTCAAACTTGTCTTAAAGCTGCTGTATGTAGTTTCTGGAAAACGCTGGACTTAGAAAATTTTTGAACAGAGACACCTTTCTGGTCCCTCCCCCTTGCTCTGGCTGACCTGCAACTCACCCTCTTTAGCTCCTCCTCCACAGCATGGCCTGTCTCGTGACTGGCCAGGCGGGGTTGGGACAGGTGGGGGATGGGTGGGGGATGGGCGTGAGAAGCTTGCTCATAAAGCAAACTCTGTTTTTATTGGTTGGTTAAAAACTCTGTTTTTATTGGCTGGTTAACGGCGGGTCACTGTGGGTTTTTAGACACCCGCTTCGGATGTTATCAACCATAGAATCGAACAGTTTCTCCCACACTCTATGGGGATGATAACGGTTGATAGCGCCCATAGAATGGACTGATAACGTACTAGCATGTTTCAAATACAGTTACAATGGATGACAGCAGGCTCCGTTTACTTACGTGGTTAGGTTTCGATTTCACTCTCTTTGGTTAGGTTTAGGGTCTTGGTTAGGTTTAGGCACAAGGGTGAGCTGGGGTTAGGTTTAGGTTTGGACATCTGGGTCAGGCTTAAGGTTAGGTTGAGGGAAACGGTTACATAAGCTGCAAAACACAAAAACACACCACTTCCGGGTTCGCGGAAACACGCTGCCTGATAACAGCCATTAAAACGCTGATAACGTTCTTTCAAACATGCTAGTACGTAGACTGTACAGTTTCTCCCATACTCTATGGGGATGATAACGGTTGATAGCGCCCATAGAATGGACTGATAACATCCGAATCCGCTGTTTTTAAAAATGCTTGTAGTACCACCTGAAGAAGCAAGGGGACTATAGTTTTTTTCAGAGATTACCTGTCTAACATCAGTCTGTCAGGAGATAGTGACAGAGTGAAGAAATATGTTAAAAATATATTTTAAGAAAAGTTACATACAGCAGCTTTAAATGCTGATAAAACCAAAGGGATGCTTTTTTTTCCAAACAGGAAGTCTGTTCCAGCAGTTCTTCCTCTGATTTTATCCTCAAATGGTGTCCCTATTGAGTTTGTTGATTCCTATAAATATTTGGGTATCCTGGTCATTTGCATCTCTCTTTTAAGCTCCATGTGGAAAACCTAGTAAAGAAACTGAAAGTTAAACTGGGTTTCTTTTTCAGAAACAGATCATGTCTAACACTGAATGCTAGGAAACACCTTGTAACTGTGACTTTCCTTCCCTCCATTGATTACGGTGACATTATCTACATGAATGCTCCTACAAGCACCCTGCAGATGTTGGATGTTGTCTATCATGGTGCACTAAGATTCATAACTGGCTGTGATTATCGTACCCACCACTGCACCTGTATTCACTGGTTAACTGGACATCATTAACTTCACGCAGACTCTTCCACTGGTACATTTTCATCTTTAAATCACTTCTTGGTCTGCTGCCTTCATACATCTCCTCCTACATGTCTATGCGTGAGTTCAGCTACAGCGTGTTCAGCTGCAGTGTTCCCTCAGCAGTGAGGACTGAACTTGGCAAAAGGGCCTTCTCCTACTCTGCTCCTGCTTCCTGGAATATCTTACAAAATGATCTGAAGCTCTCGACCTTGACCTCTCTAAATGGTAGGGGTGTAACGGTACGCTAAAATCACATTTAGGTTCAGTTCAACTACAAGGAGGGCTCGGTTCGGTTAATTTTCGGTACAAAAAAACAAAACAAAATAAAGACTTACAAAATGTTTATTTTGAAAATATGCCAAAAATATGTTTGTATTGTATTGTAGTAATAAATAAAAGTGACCCATTTGGATGATATTTTAAATAAACAGCACTCTACAATAAATAAACTATATTAACAATAATAAAAATCTTAATAAATACAATAACAGTCAGAACCAGAACAATAAGCAGCAACAGACTGTTTACAATCTAACTAATCAAGTTTTTGTCCAGTAGCAGCAGTGTGGCTGTATTTGTCCTCATTACTGTACTCACAACCTCTTCTTGGACCTGCTCCTCCAGGTGGGACAGGTCCTGGAAAAGTTCAGAGTTCAGTTCAGTCATCACACACTTCTTAGCTGCAGGTGATCTCTGGTGGATGTCTGTCCCTGAAGTGGAAGAAGAGAGCAGCTACCTCTGTCCCAGACTGGAAATAAAACACAAAGAGGTAAAAAAAAGTTTGTAATAAGATTATGATTTTAAATAAAAAAGATTATTTAGATAATAATAATAATAAAAGAACAATACCTCTTCTTGAACGGTTGAATCTCTCACTCATCATCATCATCAGGGCTTTAATTAGCTCCAGGGCTTGTTGACAATATCAGTTTTACTCTGATGCATGCTCAATAATCCAGGTAGAAAAATCTAAAAAAGCTAAGTCTGATCCTCTGGACATTCAAAAAATAAAACAAAACAAAGCAAAAAAAATGTAGAAACGTTTCGTCTTTCGTCCGAAAGACTTCCTCAGTCTGAGTTGCTGTGTTCAGCTCAGTCTTATAAATAGCACCCTCCCACAGTGGATCAACCAGTTGGCTGATGACAGCCTGAAACCAGCTGCTCACATGATCAAGGAGGGCCATCAGCCTAACAATGGATCATTAGCACCCTGATGGTTGTTTGCTATTCACAGAGGGCTGAGTGATACTAGCAATAACAGCATTGTAAGAGGGAGACAGTTGAACCCGGAGGCCTCCACCCCTGTTTAATGATGGACGGTTTCTTTTCACAAAGATGGCCTCCTTTACTCCTCTCTCAAACCATCGTTCCTCTCTATCAAGGATGTGAACATCTTCATCCTTGAAAGAGTGACCGCTGGCGTGGAGATGAGTGTAGACTGCAGAGTCCTGACCTGATGATGTTGATCTTCTGTGCTGGGCCATCCTTTTGGCCAGTGGCTGTTTAGTTTCCCCGATATAAGACTGATCACAGCCCTCCTGACACTGAACAGCATACACAATATTACTCTGTTTGTGCCGGGGGACTGGATCTTTGGGATGAACCAGTCTTTGCCGTAATGTATTTTGGGGTTTAAAAGCCACTGGGACGTTGTGTTTAGAGAATAAACGTCTCAATGTCTCTGAAACTCCCGCAACATACGGAATGACCACTGGTCTGGGTCTGGGTTCCTTCTTTTCACCTGATGGCTGGCTGGAGTCCTGTTTGGGTTTCTTCTCTGCTTTCAGGAAGGCCCAGTTAGGATATCCACATTTCCCTAGAGCCTGTTTTGTGTGTGATTTCTCCTTCTGTCTGGCTCCTAAGTTAGTGGGGACGCTGTCTGCTCTGTGGTACAGAGTCCTGATGACTCCTAACTTGTGCTCCAGAGGGTGATGGGAGTCGAACTGTAAATACTGGTCTGTGTGGGTGGGTTTGCGGTACACATCAGTTTGCAAATTTCCTCTATCAGAAACTGAGACCTCACAGTCCAAGAAAGCCAACCTGCCATTTTTTACATCTTCTCGTGTGAACTTGATATATTTATCCACAGAGTTGATGTGATCAGTGAAATATCAGTTTTAGTTTTTTCATAAAGAGCTGAACTTTTTGAGTGATGGATGTTCGTAGCGAGGATCAAGAACTTTAAAGGTGTGACACGGTGTTGGAAATTTACATATTTGTCACAACATATATATCTTATATCATTCAGCTCTGTTCGTTTTTGCAAAATAAATTATGAATATATTAAAATTTCATTCCAAGTTATGGTAGTTTTTTCTCTGGGACACACCCCTAAAAATCAGCGCATTTCCACAAAACGTCATTGTGACGTGCATTTGGGCAGAAGGCAGAGCCTTGCCCGTTTGTTTTGTGTGGTAACTGCTTTCCATACAGATTCTATTTCTGAAAGATTGCCTCTTTTTTTGTGTAACTTGAAAAATGCTGTTGCGTTGTAGTGCATTTGGGTGTTCTAATATCAGCAGTGAACAAGTGAGCATTCACAAATTCCCAAAAGATGAGAAACTTTGCCTAGAATGGACCAGACAAGTACAGAGAACGAGGGACCGATGGTGTCCTACTAAAGAGTTGTATGTCTGCAGCGACTATCTTACTGCCGATCAGGTAACATCTGTAATTTTTTTTATTCATGGAGGGTTTATTAATGAGAGTTTTGGATGATTTACTGTCTTAAAATTATAAATCTCAAACGCGACCGGGCCTTGCTGTTAGCTTAGCGTTAGCACAACAACAAAGACCCACATCACGAAGCTAACCCCACTTAGCAACTGTTTATGAAATAAACCGTGTCTAAATCACTTTTCCATTGATCGAGTGTCCAATAACTGTATTTGATGAATAATAACCCTTCGATTGCTTTAATACATTGAAGTACTAAGAATAAGTTGTGTTTGTTCGCTGCTATCAAACTAGCCGACATCAGTACACCCACGTAGCTTGTTATGTATTTTTAAATGATGTCTGCGCGATAACGTAACATCAGTAAGTTTATTAATTCCGTGAGGGTTTATTAATGAGAGTTTTGGACGATTGACTGTCTTAAAATGATAAATCTGCTAGGAAGAATGATAAATAAACCCACATGAACCTCCAGCACGTTTTTTCAAAGCTGCATCGTGTATTAAAAAGTTTTCCATTGATAGAGCATAAAATAAAATGATTAGAGCAAGATTAAAACTTCTACTGCTTATATTGACAAAAGTTACTTTATTTTGACGAAACAAACTCAAAATTATTTGTTGTCAGACTCAACCTTATGAAAAGCACTGTTAATTTTCTTATTTACTCATTTCATAAATGCAAATTAAATCATGGGATCTAATCAATTCATGAAGGATCTCCCAATCGCCTCCCTTTGTCATCCAGCCTTCGACTGAAGACCTACTCTAAAAAAACGAAGATGGCCAGAACATGTCCAGCATGCCAGGTCGCCCTCATCCGAAGCTTCGACTTGCACCAAATCTGCGAGGGATGCCTGGGCCCCCAGCACGCCGAACTCGACAACCCCTGTTGCATTTGCCGCCTCCTGCCCGCCAGAGAGCGGGAGCACCGTGCACCTGGTGATGAGCGTCTGAGATCTGGGAGAGCTGTGCTGCATGTTTCATGGCAAGATATAGGTAAACCAAAACTCTTCTTCTTCTTCTTCTTTCGGCTTTTCCCTTTTCAGGGGTCGCCACAGCGAGTCATCCTCCTCCACCTCACTCTGTCCTCTGCATCCTCTGTCCTCACTCCAACTACCTTCATGTCCTCTCTAACTGCATCCATATATCTCCTCTTTGTCTTTTTCCTGGCAGCTGCATTTCTAACATCCTTCTACCAATATACCCACTGTCCCTCCTCTGGACATGTCCAAACCATCTCAGTCTGGCCTCTCTAACTTTATCTCCCAGTTGTTCAACTGTTGTTCAAATCGCAATTAAAACTTGCTAAATAGCAACAACAACAAAAAAAAAGAAGTAAATCGTGATTCTGAAATATATAATTTTATTTCTGTTTTCTTAGAATTCTCAAACCACACAAACAAGGTAAAATTCAAGATCTGTCAGAGTACAAGTTTGTTCAAGAAAGGGCACAAAGAACAAAGGTATTTTGAAAAATAATGTTTTTTGTTTGTTTGTGTTTGTTTGTTGTTTGCCTTTGACAGGCTATGTGGAAGCTGTTAGGAAGGAGGTAATTGCTCTCTGCGCAGGTGAATCAGATGACCAGCCTGGAGATGAAGTTCACGTGCCATCTCCACTCAGCATCCAGATATTTACACAGCAGTTCCAGAGAGACGTTCCAGATACCAGTAATCATTCAACATGGGGCACTTGAAGCCAGTGTACACTCCTGCTGCTGGAAAAGTGTTGCGGATCCTAGTCACAACACATGATCGAAGTGGAACTCTGTAGAACTCTGTAAAATAAAGATGTTTTAGTTGATTTTGTACAGATTCATACATTTCTGATATATTTTTTTGTTTTTAATAAATTTAAATTAGAAAAAAAACAAATGTCACACAGATAATTTTTTGGTGTCATTAAATTTTGTAAAATGTGTAAATTGTCAATGTACCATTTGTTTAACATCTTAAAAATAATGTAATATATGTGTTTAAACTTTTTTCATTAAAAACCAATAAATTACATAATATTTATTTTTATATGTAAATTATAAAGATATATTTATTTGATAAAAAAAGGCGTTCAATACAAAAACAACTGGACTTTATTTGTAACAGAAAACGGTTCGCTCTCTATCCATAGGGCTTTCTCAATTCAATTGGATAGAGGGTGAGACATTTTCTGTAACAAATAAAGTGCAGTTGTTTCTGTATTGAACGCTTTTTTTGATTTTAGGATGCCCTGGACGACTGAGAATCTCCACCAGCATATATTTATATAATTTTGTGATTATATCAGATCGTTGCTTTATTTATGGATAAAAATTTATAAAACAATACAATAGTTTTGTGTTTTCATTGAATTCAAAATATTTTTATGATAAAACTAGGCTGTAAGTAAGTAAGTAAGCAGTAATCATTTTTTCATTCATTCATTCATTCAACCTTTATTTATACAGGCTAGCCTCGTTGAGTCACGGGGACTCATTTACAAGAGGGACCTGTCTCACTCACACCAAACAACCATCCACTCTCTCACTCACACCTAGGGTCAATTTAGAGTCACCAATCAGCCTAACAAGCATGTTTTTTGGTCTGTGGGAGGAAACCGGAGTACCCGGAGGAAACCCACGCATGCACGGGGAGAACATGCATCATTAAAGGTTCAGTATGCAGTTTCTGTAGAACTGCAGCAGTTAGAAATATTTTCAACAGGCAAAGCATTCTGATCCCTCCCCCTCAGAGCCATATGTGGCTCTGCCCCCTTGTGGTCTGTTGAATTTCAAATTCAAGCTCTGTTTTTATTGGCTGATTCAAATTCAAGCTCTGTTTTTATTGGCTGGTTACAAACTCTGTTTTTATTGGCTGGAAAATGGCGGGTCACCTTTTCTTTTTAGAAATGCTTATTTACCACCTGGAGAAGCAAGGGGACAATATTTTTTTTAATTTTTTTTCAGAGATTACCTGGCTAACATCAGTCTGTCAGGAGGTAGTGACAGAGTGAAGAAATATGTTCATAAAAAAAGCTACATACTGCAGCTTTAAATGCACTGATGTAATTCAGACATAATTTCAGTGAAAATTCATTTTTGAAGTGATAATTCATAAATATACTCTCAAGATATAGTGAACATTCAGTGTATTTACACATGCACATTACATCTGTGGAAATAAGAATGTTTTTCATGTTAAAATAAACGTTAAAAAAGTACAGATACTTCAAAGGTACTCATATTTTTAAACTATAATTAATGTTGAATAATTATTAGATACATTAATTAAAAAATTACCAATCAGTGCTCTGTAAACGAGATAGATCGGGTTCCATGACTTTTCCTGCCTAAAATCCTCCCTCCTCTGCAGCTGTCTCTCCTCCTCTGCAGTCTCGGTTCAGACTCACTTCCTGAACGGTAAGGTTCATATAAATACGGTTGAATACCTAAATTAAAACCTGCTGGCTCTTGTTCATCACCAGAACTAACTTCACCTTCCAAAACTGAAGACAAATCGCTTAGATCAACACTAGAAATACTGCACTCGACATGCTCCGCCATTGATATTTACATATATTTACATGCGCGTAGGAGCAGCGGCTTCCCACGAGCACGTCACAATGACGTTTTGCGAAAATGCGCTGATTTATAGGGGCGTGTCCCAGAGAAAAAACTACCATAACTTGGAATTAAATTTTAATATATTTATAATTTATTTTGCAAAAACGAACAGAGCTGAATGATATAAGATATACAGTATATGTTGTGACAAATATGCTAATTTCCAACATCATGTCACAATACCTTTAAAGCCTGCACATAACAACATTCAGACTTAGATTCAGAGATTTAAAAACTCATACAGTTTGTGTTATTGCTCTGGACCGATCTGAATTGCCTGATGAAGTAGTTTTAATGCAGCTGCTGTTGTTAGCGCTGTTTGTAACAAGCTGCTGTTTCTTCGTTCACATTCCGATGACATAGTTTTAAGCGCGTTCATGTTAGACGTGTTGCTGCTGCAGAGCCAGTCTTCATGAAACAACGTACACACACATAGCTTTGAATGTGTGCTCGTCTTAACAAGAAAGCCATAACGTTCCCAAACAGGAGACCAGAGCGAGAAGCTAATGGCCAAATAATGCTGCGCGTGCTGCGCGATAATAGCTCCGTGCTGAAACGCGCCCAGGAAATTTTGTTCCGCGGTGCATATATTGTTCAGTGAGTTAAAAAAATAACCCAAACGGTACGCAAGTGGACCGAACCGAACATGCCGTACCGAAACGGTTCGGTACACCCTCGTGTACCGTTACATGCCTACTAAATGGCTTTAAATGGTAAAATGGTAAATGGAGCTTATTTATATAGCGCTTTCCAGCCCCCTGTGAGGAGCCCCAAAGCGCTTTACAATACCAGCCATCCACCCATTCATTCAGACATTCATACACCGGTAGTGGTAGCCTGCCTTGCAAGGCGCCATCCAGACCTACCGGGAGCAACTCGGGGTTAAGTGTCTTGCCCAGGGACACAACGACACATGGTGGGCGGATGCGGGATTCGAACCTCCAACCTTCCGATCAGGGGTCGACTGCCATTACCACTACACCACGGCCGCCCCAACAACACGGCTTTAAGAATCTGTTGGACTCCTGGCAAGAACCAATGCAGACATGTTCCTGTTTTTAGTTTTCTACATTTGCCTCATAATCTAGCTGTTTTGATACTTTGACATCTTTTTTAAACTTGTTTAAAAATATATGTATGCCTCTCTTCTGATTGTCTATTGTGTTTGCTGTTGTCGTCATTCTTTGTTGAAACAAGGCCTCTCTTGTAAATGAGTCCTTCAGGCTCAATGGTATTAACCTGCCTAAATAAAGGCTGAATGAATTGCCACATTTCAAATCCAAAATCAAAACTTACCTGTTTAAAGTAGCGTACACACTGTGATTGTAACTGCATCGTCTTATTTAGTTCTATTTTACGTGTTTTTACCGTGTGTATAATACTGTGTCTGTTTTTATGATTGACAATGTAAGGTGACTTTGAGTGCCAAGAAAGGTGCCTACAAATAAAATGTATTATTATTATTACTGTATTATTATTATTAATAAAAATTCTGCCTCCCATTCTGTTTTCGGGAACTCTGGGAACCACGAGTAAACCTGCAGCCTGAGAGCAAAGTGCTCTGTTAGGAAAATATGGAATAATAAGATCTGTAATAAAAGATGGAGCTTCTGAATTTGATAGGGAGCCAATGGAGAGAAGCTAAAACTGGAGTGTGACGGAGGAGCCAGGACTTAATTATGAGTCCGTATCAGTGTGCGAGCATGCCCGCACACATGTACACAATCGCTGATGTCATCCGAACGTGTTGGGTGTTTTCTATTCAATATTGTATTTTGATTACATGTTTATTATTTTTTTTTTCCCCATTATTATTATTAGGCCCGAGCAGCGAAGCGTTGCGAAGTTAGGCCCGAGCAGCGAAGCGTTGCGAAGGCCTATTGTAATCGCTCGATTTCTTCTAAATTATTATTTTTCCGTCACTTCGCGCGGCTGTTTGGGGCCTTTAACATGTTCAAAAACTCACCAAACTTGACCCAAAATTGTCCCCCAACTAAAATTTTCGGATTCTGGTGGAATCGCAAGTGGGCGTGGCCAAACTGCTCTATAGCGCCCCTAATGTGAGTTGGGGGAAACCGTAGGTCGTACAGACCTGAAACTCGGTATACAGGTAACCCCCTAGTTACGTACGCGTTAGGGAGATAAGAACTGTTCGCAGCTCGATTCTGCCGTACCTAGGGGGTGAAAAAAGCGTCCAGTTCGTAGGTCCTTATTCCGTTCGTAGGTCGTGGAAATACCGCTAACGGAGCCCGCTAACACATTTTAGCATGTACAGTAGTGTACTGTAATGTTAAACATTGCTATTCACATTTACAGAATAAATAAAAATATATTTTCTTACTTTGAGATGGTCAAAGCCGACATCTTAGGTTGCCATGCGTTGATTGTTGTCGGCCGAGCAGCGCAGCAGCCGGTGAGTGAACCACCGCAGCTGCTCGAGGCCTGGGTTAGCTAGCTGGCTAGCTTCTGCTAGCCAGGCCATGAGCTGGTGTTGGAGCGGCGGCGCCATCGGCGATCAATCTGCAGCTTCTGCTCCAGCCTGAGACGTCCACAGAGCTCACAGAGACGTTTCCAGCTAGTAATTAATCCATATGAAGCCATCCTGGTCACCAGTCTTTCTCCTTGCAGCAGAAACTGAACTAAGATGGCGTCCGGTGTTCTGCTGTAACTAGTGACCCTGTAAACTGGAGACTTTCAAAGCAGCCGTGACTGACTTAATGGCCTCCGGTGTTCTGCCTTAACTTGTGACCGTGAAAACTGGAGACCTTCTTCCTGTTATGACCGGAAGTTGCACATTTATTGCGCAATCATGACAAAAATGATCAGAAATGATCATTTTTATCATAATTATTATTTATAAAGCCTTTAAAACAACCACAGCTGCAACAAAGTGATGTACACATGAAATTAAGAACATTTAAACACAAAAAAAAATAATATATATATATATATATATATATTTTTTTTTAATACAGTAATTTCATATTTTTATTAAATATGATACGTTCGTAGGTCCCGTTGTTCGTAGGTCGATGGAGTCGTAAGTAGGGGGTTTGCTGTATAGGTAGATCCTCCCGATTCATGAAAAAAAGTCTCTTGGAGGTACCCTCTAAAATGCACAGGGAGGTGGCCATTTTGGGTCAAAGGTCAAATTTTGGTCATTTTTCATTTTTACTCATGTCGAACTTTGACGAACTCCTTCTCAGGCATTTGACCTATCGGCTTCATTCTTGGTCAGAATGCAGGTAAGGCATGGGCCTTTAAAGTTATCAATAAAATTGACTTTTCGTATATGTTCAGGGGGTGTGGCGGAGCGGTGAACTTGGCGTACTCGCCGGAACAAACAAAACGATATAACTTTCTCCTTAAAAGGTCAATTGGCACCAAACTTGGCATGAGGAATCCTGGTTGGATGCCTGACGATCCTATGTTGTCATAGTCTGACCTCAGCCCTGCCCCCTCAGAACAGGAAGTGACCTTTTTTGCTTGGAAAGCTCCAACTCTGGTTCTCTTGACCTAATCCAGATGACCTTGTGTCACATGACTGATAACAAGTTGGTCTCACTTGTTTTAAAGCGCCAATGGTTTTCAGCAGAGGGCGTGGCCGTGGTAGCGCGGCAAAGTCACAGGTCACGCCGTCGCCATACGTTTTGCTCTAGATTCCACATGTTTCAGCCCAGTTGCACCAAACTCACTGACATCGATCCTTGTTCACCCCCCTGCAGGGTTCCAGTGCAATACTTGGTGGGCGTGGCCTAATTCCTCAACAGCGCCCTCTAGAATATTTAAAAAAACAGCCCCCAGCCATGCTTTATCCCAGAATTATGAAACTTGGTACACATGTGTATCTTGTCAGGACCTACAAAAAAGTCTCTTGGAGCAATGGTCCGAAGCCAAAAGGAAGTCGGCCATTTTAGGTCAAAGTCACAATTTTCTCTATTTCATTGATGTCATATCTGAGTGAACTCTTCCTAGAGCTTTCGAGATCCAGGCGTCAAACTCGGTCAGCACAATCTTGAGGCATTGAAGATCAAAAGTTGTTAAAACAATTTTTGTATGTCAAAGCATGTGGGCGTGGCCAAGCTTCAAATCTGGTCATTCTCCATGAAACATCAAGCTGGAATTTCTTCCCAATATAAGCTCCCAGCTGCACCAAACTCACTAAGATCCATACTTGTCCATCGCTTGACAGGACTGCAATCCAATATGTAGTGGGAGTGGCCTGATTCATCCACAACGCCCCCTAGAATATATTTTAAAAATCAGCCCCTAGCCATGCTTTATCCTAGAATTATGAAACGTGAAGGTGGGCACATAAACGCTGGGGACCGCTAATGCGCTAATCCGCTTACAGCGGACCTAACGTTTTTGTAAGCGTAACAGCGGAGTGACTAACTTTTATAATTCATAAGCGGATTTGTGCTATTTTTATTTACAATGCAGTACCGCTAATAACTAATTATCTATCAGTAAAAACGAATAAACTTATTACAGGCTCTTAAAATAAAAAACTAAAAATGGACTATTCCATCTTGACATCTTCCGGGTCAGAGGTGAACTCGGTGCTAACGTTTATGGCTAGCTGGTTGTGCTGGGTTACTTGGATAAATCCGCAGAGAACCCCGCTGTTTCAAGCCAAATTAACGCGGCCGGAGGATTTTATTGTGTGTTTTGTGTCCACCACTCGACGGTGAGTCGTTAGTTTTATGTATTTTGGTTACTTTTCATTAAATCTGTTGACTACCTATAGAATCTTGACATCTTCCGGGTCAGAGGTGAACTGGACGCTAACTCTGTGGCTAGCTGGTTGTGCTGGGTTACTTGGATAAATCCGCAGAGAACCCCGCTGTTTCAAGCCAAATTAACGCGGCCGGAGGATTTTATTGTGTGTTTTGTGTCCACCACTCGACGGTGAGTCGTTAGTTTTATGTATTTTGGTTACTTTTCATTAAATCTGTTGACTACCTATAGAATCTTGACATCTTCCGGGTCAGAGGTGAACTGGACGCTAACTCTGTGGCTAGCTGGTTGTGCTGGGTTACTTGGATAAATCCGCAGAGAACCCCGCTGTTTCAAGCCAAATTAACGCGGCCGGAGGATTTTATTGTGTGTTTTGTGTCCACCACTCGACGGTGAGTCGTTAGTTTTATGTATTTTGGTTACTTTTATGTAGAAATGCGGTGGCGAAACGCCCGTGTATTTGAGATTTAAAAGTGGTCTTAGGGATTAAAAGATCATTCTCTTTTTTGTTAATTTCGTGGCCGAATAGAATATATGTACGTAAAGTATTAAATAAATCCTTTGATTTTTGTAATTTCATCCTTTTAGGATCATTTTAGTTACTTTTCAGTTGGCAGTGTAGTGCAAATATTGCATAACGCTGCCGGCTACCAATTGTCGAATATAAATAGCGGATTAGATTAGCTTCCCCTAATTTTCATAAGACATTTGTGCTTTTGAAATTGTGGACCTAAAAAAATTAATAAGCGTTTTAGAAATTGTGGAACTAATTTTTTGATTAGCGTTGCCCACCAGGTACATTGTCAGGACCTACAAAAAAGTATCTTGGAGCCCTGGCCCAAAACCAACAGGAAGTCGGCCATTTTGGGTCAAAGGGTCGTTTTGGTCACAAATTTCACACCTTTCTGGCGGTTTAAAGCCACTCCATCTCTCACTCCCTTGACCATGTCAAGATGATCCTGTGCTAGAAGCCAGATATTACATTGATCTGATGCGTTTAAAAACACTAGGAGTTTTCGTTGGAGGATGTGGGCGTGGCAGCGTGGCGAATACAAGACCAGCAGGCAATGCTGGAGCTCTGGAGTTTGCATGTGATTTTGAATATTTGGCAAATGCGTACAATGATAGCGACTGGGCGGACTAGCTAGAGTTCCCACGCTCGCCACAATAAGGCCGGAGCGGCGTTAAGCTGCGAGGGCCTCTACGCAGCTTGCAGCTTTAATTAGTATTATTTTTGTATCCTTTGAGAGTTCATTTGAGTTAGAAGTAATTGTCCTTGGTGATGGGCTGGGACTGCATGGCCAGCTGGCTGGCCCCTTTCTTATGGTGGGGTCCCACTCCCGGTGCTTCCTGGCTCTGTCGGCGGTTAGGCGGGCGCTCTTGGCTGGGTCATCCATGTGGGGTTTGGCATCCTCTTGGGTGGCGGTTTGACTGTGGTTCATGGGGGTCTTGGTGGCCCTGGGGTGTGTGGGCTGTTGGTCCTGCTGCTGGCGGCCCTCTGGGCCCTGTCCCTCTCTGGTCTGGAGCTCAATGGGCCGGGCGGTCAGAGAGGTGTTTTGGCCTCGCTCCTTAGGTAGACCTTGGGGAACTGGGGGGTGCCTGTTGGGTCAGCGGGGGAGCTGACTCCCTGCGGGAGCATTTGGTCCTGCAGTTATTTTTCTTCCCATCCCTCATCGCGCACCTCCACCCTCTTAATTTTCAAATTTCATACATGTAGGGATTTTGGGGTTCGGGTGTGCTACAACAGTTTTACACCTCTGTTGACCAGAGCCACCTGGGACTCAATTATATTATACACCTTAGACATTCACTCATGACATTCACATATAGAGACTTGGGGTGGGCAATATGGCTATGGGTGGCGGGATGACACTACTCTCGCCCCATGTACCTGTGCTAACTTCCAATGATACATTTAGACAGTAAGGGTTTGGATTAGAGTTGGAGTGGAGGGGAAACTGGCATCATGCCAGCCTTTGCTCCTTCTTCTTTCGTTTTTTTAATTGCACTTTACAACAACACACATCAACAGCACATCTGGGGGCGGGTGTGTGTGTGTCGGGGTCTTGTGTTTTTTTATGTGTTTATTTATTTATTGTATTTTATTTTTTTCTCTTGCTACCCCCTAGTTCCCTGGCTGCCATTCCGGGGGTGGGGTCCGGTAGAAGGGCAGGCCGTCGGGTGTTGTCCTGGACTATGGGGGGTTCAGGGCCTAGGGGGTTGCCATGGGCGGGGCTGACGTCGCACCCTCTCTGGGGCTGATTGGACTCAGGTGTCCTGTCCTGTCGGCTGGGCACTGGTTGGGCCGGATCTTAGATATTGGCTCCTCTCTGCCCCAGAATAAATGGGCCTGCCTCCTGGGTTTGGACGTGGGCTTCCCCATGTAGGGGGTAGGTACATGTCTTGGACTTGGAGTGCGCATCTGGAATATGAATGGAATGTGTAGTTATTGTATGTCTTTGAGTGAGTGAGTGAGTGAGTGAGTGAGTGAGTGAGTGAGGGTGAGCATGAGGGTGGGTCTGTGTGATTGTGTCTGTGTATGAATGGCTATTTGTCAGGCCTGGACATAGACTGCCCCCTCTTTGATACAGCTGGGACAGCTTGGTGTCGCACCCCTACATGCGACCCTATAGTGGGGTGTGCCTTTGCCTGCCGGTGCGCTTGGGACCCTTGGTGTCGGGGGCTGGGAGCTTGGGCGTGTGTCGGCTCAGCCTGGTGATTGCCTGGTGGGGCTTGGGTCCTTTGGTCCTGTTGGGCCTGGGCCTGGGGGGTGTACATCATCAGTTCCCAGGCCTTGGTGCCTAGGCCTCGGGCTACGTCGGTGCAGCGGGTTCTGATCTTGAGGCCAAGAGTATGTCGCTGTTGGCCGCGGGGGTCATTGTGTGTAGTCGCTGGTGGGGCTCTTCTGGTTCTCCCTTATGGTCGGATCTGGGGGGTGGATGAGTGGCTCGTCCTGTTTGAGTGGCCCTCGGGGCTCCGCGCTCGGGGTCCCTCTTGGGATCTTGGGCTCTGCCCCCCCCTTGTTTGCCTCGGGTCTTGGGGGTCGGGTCTCTGATACTTCGCGGTCACTATTGAATGTTCTATTAGAGAAGCCTTATACACTTATGCATGCTCACAACCACACACAAATAGATGCAGGGATGTATATGTGGGTATCGTATGTAGATATGTAGATGTATATGTGACTGCACATACATGTATATGTATGTATGTATATTTATGTAGGTATAGGTATATATATATTTACAGAAATCTACTGCAAAGCCATGAATATTCTAAGTCTTTTATATATTTGTTGTCAGGATTTACTCTGTAGGCAGGTACGAACCCAATAGTTACAGGCAGGGACTCAGACTCAGAAAGATTACAAAAATAAACACTTTAATAATAAGAAATCAAAGAGCTACTGTCCCTCTGGCAAGAGCACGTCGGGCGGGCGGCCGTGAGGCCATCCATCAGGCCGAGATGCGTCGGGCGGGCAGCCAGGAGGAGGCCGTCCCTTAGACAGAGGCTGTCCCTCTGGCAAGAGCACGTCGGGCGGGCGGCCGTGAGGCCATCCATCAGGCCGAGATGCGTCGGGCGGGCAGCCAGGAGGAGGCCGTCCCTTAGACAGAGGTGTGTCAGGCGTGCGGCCATCCATCGGAGGTCATCGGCGAGGAATCAGCTGTCACAGAGCAGCAATTGTCCAACGAAGAGTCGTGTGACGAAGAGACATCAGGCGAAGAGACGTGATCGAGCGTAGAACCTTTGTCGAGCGTAGAGCCTCGTCTGTTTTCTTCTAGGGCTAAAAGTTCAGCTAATAACAAGTTGTTGTCAACAAGTTAACACCAAGTTAATGCTGGAATTTGGACAAGAGTCGACAGATTTGACGCCAAGCAGGACCCGCTTCATCTAACAAGCTGCACACCAGTCGCTGAGCGGACCCGAACCGAGTTGACGATGTCGGACTTTAGTCCGTGTAAATCAGCCGAGTTACAGCAGGTAAACAATGTTCTTAATAATTTTTCCTTGTGTTTACTTCGATCACAGAACAACCAACTGAGGTTTTATTTTTATTTTTTTCCTGCGAGGTCGATAAGCTGTCGTTCGAACAAACGGACTGGTTCGGATGGGACTCACTACTATCCATCAGGATGAAAACAGCAGAGTCCAGTTCATTAAATTTCGGTTAACGTGTTTTTAAAAGTGTTCAATTTAATTCTCAGTGTTTGTGACATACAGTTTATGGTGTTGAATAAATAAATAAATTAAAAATCAACCTGGTGTCTTCATTTTCAACATGCAGCATGTTAGGCATTGTTTAAATGACGTAACAAGTCCAGATAGCTTCATTTAGCTCAGATAAATTTATATATCTCCCACGCTAACATAAATACTGTTTATTATTGTTAAACTGTTATTATCCCGGGCGCTTTCTGGCTGCTCACTGCACCACCTGGTGGTGGTTGGGTTAAATGCAGAGACGAATTTCGTCTGTGTATGGGAAACATACACAGATGACAGACAAAGACATTATTATTATTATTATTATTATTATTATTATTATTATTATTATTATATAGCACATTTAGTATGTTATAGTACAGCTTGACGTATGTAATATCGGCCTGCCTCGTTCAATAAACAGCGACATAAGAACTGGATCCAGCTGTGTCTCTTCCAACACAGATGCAGGTCAAAGTCAAAAGTCAAAGTCAACTTTATTGTCAGAACTGCAATATGTACAGGACATACACAGGACCGAAATTGCGTTTCTCTCAGTCCCTCGGTGCAACAGTAACCATCTAAACACTAAACACTAAAACATTTAATAAACATAAGCATAAAATAGTAAAAAAGTGTAACACTGTCCTGAGTTTTTTCATAATAGTATAAAAGTATGAAAATTTACACCAACACTGAAACACCAAACACCCCTAAAACACCAAACACCCAATGAACATAAGCATAAAATGAAATAATAAAAGTGTAATACTGTCCTGAGTTTTTGCATAGTAGTATAAAAAGTATAAAACGTATATCTATAAAATAAACTGAAGTTTCTAGCGTTGACATTTGCAAAGAGTGGCACAGCAGCATATAAGTTAATGTACACAGTATATGTATGAGGTAGTTGATGTTGGTATAGAGGCAAAGTGGCATATGAAGTAAGGCACATAAGGCACATTTGGCATCCTTAGATAAGGCTAGTCAGAGAATGCTGTATATGTATCTGCAGTAGTGTAGATAAAAGTAGTGTAAATGTAAACAGTAGTAATAAATGTAAAGCAGTAGTAATAAATGTAAACAGTATTAATAAATGTAAACAGTGAATGTAAACAGTAGTATGACTATAGGCAGTAATGTAATACAAACATTAGTGCAAATATGAGAAGTAGTGCAAACTGAATGAGCACATGACCGAGAGTTTAGTGAATAACCCGTTTGATGACACAGAGTCCAGTGTTAAAATCTTTGTGTTGTGTGGTAATGTGTGAGAAAGTTTTTTTGTGTTAAGGCAGTTCAAATGGGAGGGGAGGCAGAGCAGGCAGAGTGTTTAGCATTCTGACTGCCTGATGAACAGAGCTGTCTCTCAGTCTGCTGGTACGAGCCTGGAGACTCCTCAGTCTCCTCCCTGATGGCAGCAGTCTAAAGCAGCTGTGTAGTGGGTGTGTGGGATCACCTGCCATGCAGAGGGCTTTCCGAGTG